>JBAMJV010008630.1:0-80568 GCA_037951105.1 Echinarachnius parma
CCTCAAAATTCATCTTTTTAACATGTTTAAGCAGTTGTAATTTTCTGGAGGCGCACACAGTTAGTTATTAAGTACTGTATTATATATACATGTATTTGTTATTTCTTATTTGTTACTTTGACTTTGATGTTGCATTGTTTTTTATGCTATTGTGTTTACTAGTTTTCTTATTTAGACAGACCACCAGTGCGCTTAGAAACGCCCGTATAAAGCGCCATATAAATGCAATTATTATTATTATTATTACTTGAAAAATGGGCGACAACAGGCGGTGGACGGGGGAGGGGGACATGCATCCACCCCCATACATTTGAAAGTCTGTCTTGGGCATGGGCGTAAATGCTTACGTAATACCTATTCAACAGGGGGGGGGGGTGAATGAATAGATCATCCACCCCCCCCCCCCCCCCCCCCTGTTGAATGGGTATCAATGACAGATTTGCGCCCATGGTCTCGGGTATGCACGAAATCTCACAATTTAAAGCCAAAAATTTGCAAAAGCTCCCTACCGTGGGAGGGGGGACGCCCCACCACCCCCCCCCCCTCGGGCACTTCGCGCCCTCGGGCTTGGTCGCTCAGCTCCTTCGCAGTTGTGCCTCCCCCCCCCCCCCCCCCAATCCGTTGATCCTCGCTACGCCACTGGTAGTAGTAGTAGTAGTAGTAGTAGTAGTAGTAGTAGTAGTAGTAGTAGTAGTAGTAGTAGTAGTAGTAGTAGCAGGGGCGTAGACAACGGGGGGGATGAGGGGGATGCATCCCCCCCCCCCCCCACCTCACAAGGTGGGGGGGATGACATGTACAATCATCCCCCCAAGGTTTTAGGGAAGGATATTTTGTTTGTGTGTGTAGCTGTATACGAGTGGGAAAGAAAACATAAGTTGTATGACTTGTTAATTCTAACGTTAAAAAGGTAATTTATACATCAACTTTCAATTTTTGCTGCGCGCTTCGCGCGCGAACAGATTATCTCAGTTTGTTGTGTAACTTGCGTATGGTCAGGGGTGAGTATTTTTTTCTGTATACCGGGCCACGTAGTTCCAGTGTAGGCTGGCATTGCTCTGGCTCCTTGTGTGACGTGCACCAAATTGCACCATTTCAAGTATATACATGTATATATAAATGCAAAATCTTCTCCGTGGGAGGGGGATACCCCCTCCCAAACCCTCCCTAGTTGGCCCTGCCCCAGCCCTCGGTAGCTTCGCCCCTCGGGACTCATTCTTGGCAATAGGCTAAGATGTTGGATCATACATAATGTGGCATATGGTGATGTTGGAACTGTGTATGATGCTAAATATAAATACAATATTTGTGTTGGGGTGCATATGTGTCAATTATTTCCAGATACAGTCAATGTTAAGCCCGAATTTCCTATCTAGGTAAGCACCAGAATGCACAATTTCAAGTCCCAAAATGCAAAATCTCCCTAGCGTGGGAGGGGGACACCCCCCTCACACACCCCTCCCCCCGCTCAGTCACTTCGCTCCCTGTATTGAGGTGCATATTTATTAGTGTGTCAATTATTTGTTTTATCGTGAAAATATATTTAAAATTTCTGGTCGATCAAATCTAACACGCTTTCCCCAGATACAGTCAATGTTAAGCCCGAATTTCCTATCTAGGTAAGCACCAGGATGCACAATTTCAAGTCCAAAAATGCAAAATCTCTCTAGTGTGGGAGGACACCCCCTCGCGCTCAGTCACTTCGCTCCCTCGGGCTTGGTCGCTTCGATCCTTGCAATGTCTCACTCTCACATCTGGCTCAAAGTTGGCAGCACTGTGAGTGTGGTTGGGCATGAGCCCCTATATACGGCCCGCCTGGTCACGACCATCTTCACATCTACCCCCCCCCCCCCCCCCCACTGAGAGGACTTTCAAGCAATTGTCTTGGTCTCGAAAAATTGGTCTTGTCCGGTGAACGGCAAATCATCCCCCCCAGGTGTAAGAACCTGTCTACGCCACTGAGTAGTAGTAGTAGTAGTAGTAGTAGTAGTCGTAGTAGTAGTCGTAGTCGTAGTAGTAGTAGTAGTAGTAGTAGTAGTAGTAGTAGTAGTAGTAGTAGTAGTCGTAGTAGTAGTAGTAGTAGTAGTAGTAGTAGTAGTAGTAGTAGTAGTAGTAGTAGTAGTAGTAGTAGTAGTAGTACTAGTTGTAGCAATTTTGCTTTAAAAAAAGAACATGTTTCACCAATAAAGGGGCTCTATTGAAGATTTGTTTTTTTACTATAAGAAGAACATGATATATGCATGGTACATGTAGTTATAATCGTGTGTTTGTGTTTATCGTCAAATCATGTATCTCATGAAAATAATGTAACTTTCTAAAAACAAAAATTCATATCATTGTATTTCCCTTCATTACTATTATACAAATAGTGCATGGTTTGGAGTTGAATATACCAGAATAGACGATACATTTTTAATTTCTCGAGAGCGATTATAATTGCATCGAGGCCGCAGGCCGAGTGCAATATAATCGCACGAGAGAAATTAAAAATGTAGAGGTGTCTATTATGGAATATTTAACGACAGGAATCATGTACTTAGACACCTCTATATTTGTTATATAAGATGATTATTTTGAGGAACTGATTTTATTATCATGTTGATAAACCCAAATTAACCTTGCTCAAATTAGCCGTATTCACACGATGAAAGCCAATTCTTAAGAATTGCAATTCTTAAGAATTGCAACTCTTAAGAATTGCAAAATGTGTGTTCAAACGATGCCAATTCTCGAGAGTTGCAATTCTTAAGAATTAAAACCGGAAGTAGTGTGCGCGCCTTTCTCAATTGAGGTCACGCGCACTCACTTGACTTGTTTTCACACCGGAAGCATATCTCGGTCATGAGGTCAACCCAAACTACGAGTCTCGAAGCTGATTGTGTTCAGACGGTAACAAAAATAGACTGCGCGCAGTCGCGCGCTTATCGCGCGCTCATTCTGCGCAAAATCTTACAAGTATCTTGTGGTTATCTTGTGGTTTGGAAACCACAAGATAACCACAAGATAACACGAGATTGCGCATATTTTGCAGTGCGCGCAATCTTGTGGTTTGGAAACCACAAGATAACCACGAGTTTTGCGTGTTCAAACGAGTGCTAACCACAAGATATTCTTAAGAATTGCAAACCACGAGATAACCACAAGATAACCACAAGATTGGCTTTTATCGTCTGAATACGGCTAGTGTGAGTGTTCTCTCGTCGGCCCTGCGTACTTTTTACAAGGGCCAGCGCGTATTAAAAATAATTGCGCGCTCTGCGCATTTTCCCCCATTCAAGAACAGGGAGGTGTCACTGCTGCCAGAGTGCAGCGATTTTTTGCTCACCGGAAGAGCCTACAACTGGTTTGCATTATGGGCTACTTGGGAACTAGAGTTAACCAATCACAGAGTAGTTCAAACGCGTCGTCACAGGATCGAGGTCAATAAAACAAGTTCATATGCATACGTCACAATGGCTCCCATTATTCTCATAAGCGTGATGAAATCTAGGACAGTGCGCAGGAAAATAGGCGCGATAGTCTACGCACTGCATAGCATGATGATTGGTCAAGTATTTCTAGGTCACTACGCGATGACGTAGAGAAGTAGGCTACGGGAGCTTCAAAAATCGGTTCACTCCGCCATGTTGCCCATGTACAAAGTCTATGGGACACGTGACTTGCGCGCGTTAAGTGAGCCTTCTAGTTATAAACGGGTTGGTTTGTTTATTCATACTTCTATGTTCAAGAACAAGCGCACAAGCGCACAAGCGCACATTTACGCACTCCAAGGCCATCCCCTGCGCAGTTATAGTACACATGCACTATAACTTTACCATTTACTATACCGGATTAAGCATCAGTAATCAACCAATAGGAATGCTCAATTTCCCTTAATTATGACGTCATCATCTTATATAATGTATTATACAAACATGTAGGGACACTCACTATCTTTGGCCGAGTTCGCAGTCACATTACGAGCTTCACTGTCCCCAGCTTCGTTCAGTGCAGTGATGGATATATTGTACGTGGAGTAGGGGTGAAGATTGGTTAAAGTATACGTCGTCTCAATCGTACGGATTTCAAGTTGGATGGGGTTCATCTCGGGCTCTGGACATGCGAGATAGCGGTGGAGTGCGTAGCGGATGATGAAGAGGTCGGGTCTGCACGATGATGCCGGACGGTCCAGGAGATCTCTATAAAATGTTTTTGGGGGGTTTTGGGGGGTCCATAAAAAGAGGGGCGATGAACTCTAATACTCGTTACCTCCACGGGAGCAGGAGCTGAAAGTCAAATGGGAGAAAGTGTTTCAATATTGTTAGATGATCTTGATAACAATACAGATCTGTATACATGTAGGTTATGACACATACTAAATAGACAAAACAAACAAATACTGTACATAACATAGTCGACTTTTGTCATGACAGCTCTAAGAGAGAAAAACAAATAGTTTTATGTTTTAAAGAACCTTACATGGAACACTAGTAGTTGCAATGGCTGTCGAGATTGATCCAGCAAAGATGTCACTAACAGGTGTTATGTAGAGTTGGTACATTGTACAGGATTCCAGCTCCCCCAGGCTCACTGATGAAGTATCCATGGATCTGATATAGTGGGCTGATACTATACATTGCTATATCACCCCGACTAGTTACCCCCGTCTCTATACACTCTTACAAAGTAATATCTAAAGCTCTCGGTGTTGATGTCCCTACATGTCAAAGGTTGCCAAGTAAACTCGAGGCTTGTGGAGGTTGCAAGAGACGGGTCGCTGGCCACGTGAATAGTGATTGATGGCTCTGGGTGAATTTTAAACAAATAATTTTGTTTTTATTTATCTGCAAAGATATACATGCTGATAGTACAAATTGTACTGTTGTTAATTTATATGGTCCTAATAACGATGATTTGTAATGTATTTAATACATTGCAGGAAATGTTAGGAACATATGGGTCAGAACCTCTAATTATTGGTGGAGACTGGAACACGGTACAAAACCATTTTTAGATAGACACCCAACTTCAAAACAATATTACCCCTAAATGCTATGATTGCCTTGAAACTTTAAAACAGGATTATGATTTGATTGATATATTTGGCGTGTTGAAAACGAGATTTTGTTAATGAATGTGATATTAAGTTCGGTTATCGTAGCGACCATTCAGCTATAACTATTGTAATAAATCGTTCGGTTCCTAAGAGGGGACCTGGTTTTTGGAAACTAAATTCTTCTATATTGATGAATTACAAGATAAAAGATGAAATAAGGCTAATAAGGCTAATAAATCTATTGTCTCTTTTTTAAATGAGCCTGAGGAAACAGACACGGAAAGAAATGGGAATATTTTAAATTGAAAATAAAACAAAAAATAACCCATTTGTCTAAATTCAATAAAAAAAGGAAAATAATCAACATATAGACAAATTAAGAAAAAGAATTGAAGAAACACAACAACTTTGAAATTTGGATCCTCGATTATTGAATTGATTGATTGATGTATATGAAACTGAATTGATTCATCTACATGAAATTTGTATAAGAGGTGTAATGGTTCGTACAAGAGCAACTTGGATAGCTGAAGGGGAAAAGAATACACGATATTTTTTTTATTTAGAAAAACGGAATGTTTATAAAAAAAACATATAACAAAATTATATGTCAATGGGACACTAGTGATATAGCCGAAATATATCCTGGTGGAAGAGAAGAATTTTTATGAAGAATTATATTCAACTAGACACACGGAAAGGGGAAATGATGAACTTAGCTGGGATGAATATGATTTACCCGTTTTAGAAGAAGAATCTGCAGTTTTATGTGAAGGTGTTTTGAAGCAGTAATGTCTATGCCCAATGATAAAACACCTGGATCAGATGGGCTTTCTGTTAATTTTTATAAAGTATTTTGGCATGAGTTAAAAGATGTCTTACGTCAAGTATTTAATAAATGTTTTGAAAATGGTAAACTTTGTCCCTCAATGAGAAGAGGAATATTGACTTTACTCCCTAAACAGGGAAAAGATAATTTATATTTGAAAAATTGGCGTCCAATTTCTTTATTAAATACGGACTATAAAATATTGGGCAAATATTATAGCAAATAGGTTAAAAAGGGTACTACCACTATTAATTTGTTCTAATCAAACTGGTTTTATGGAAAATAGATACATTAGAGAAAATATTCGTCTGTTTCTAGACATGATATAATTTTGTAAAGCACATTTTGTAGATGGTCTTGCCTTTTCTATTGATTTCGAAAAAGCATTCGATTCTATAGAATGGATTTTGTTTGTATAAATGATTAAGGAAATCGGTTTTAAGGAAGATTGTATTCAATGGATAAAAAACACTTTATAATAATATTGAAGGTTGTGTACTCAATAACGGATATTTATCAACCGTCATTCAGTATACAGAGGGGTGTCAGACCTCATTTATTTTTGATTGGTGCTGAAATTTTAGGGGCAATGATTAGACATTCAAATGACATTTTAGGGATCCGTGTAAACGACTCGGAAGTCAAACTAAGTCAATATGCAGATGATACTGTTATATATTTATTAGCCACTGAGAGAAATTTAAATAAATGTTGTGATATATTATCACAATTTGCAAGTATATCCTGTTTGAAAATAAATATAGAGAAGAATAATATTGTTCGTTCAGGTAACTTTCAAGGTACTTTTTGTAAAGATAGGAAATTCAAATGGGTGGTCTTATTCATTAATATATTTAGGTATGAAAATACCTGTCTCAGGCGATTTTGATATATACGATTTAAATTTTGAAGAAAAAGTTAAAGAAACTGATAATTTGTTAAATGTTTGGAATAATAGGAGTTTGTCATTAGTTGGAAAAATTGCAGTTATTAAAGCACTTGCAATTCCAAAGCTTGTATATTTGTTTAGTAACACCCGTAACCCACCTAAAAAGTTTGTTGATACTCTTTAAAAAAAAATATTTAAATTTATTTGGAACAATAAAGGTGATCGAATAAATATTATGTACCGTAGCTACACCAGTAACGGATCACTTTTTTGTGGATACATTTTCTTGCTAAGACAAAATATTTTTCATGGACTATCGTACATCGTTGGAAAGCTAAAATGGTGCAGATTACGAATATTGTAGATTCAAACTCATTCCGTCACTATAATAAGCAAATCATTGCGCGTTTTACGAACCCCTTACCCTGCACCAGTAACGGATCAGCACTTCACCAGTAACGGATCACCTGGCTTTATATTAAAAATAATTGACCAATTATCTTAATTTTTTCATCAAAGTGTTTTACAATCAGCAATTAATATCCAGGAAAATATTACTTCTTAAACGTGCTTCCTTATTTAGTTATGAAGAGTTTAATTCTGCTACACATGATCCTTATGGAATGTTAGCAAAAATCACACAAAAACTCGAATTTACAAAAATATCCAAGTAATTTTCGATTTTTAAGTTAGAAATATCACAGATTTTAGTGAAATACATTGTTACAGCAATTAAAACAAAATTAATTCTGATCTTTTGTTTTGTTTGTATAAGGATTTGAAAATGGGTGATCCGTTACTGGTGTAGACAATTTTTGCTGTAATTATACATTAAAATTTGCCTTTTTTAACTATAAGCCTGCACCCAAACACCCAGAAAATGCTGTGGGGTGTACACCGTAACATCTTTCTGTGTAAATGATATATAAATTCTAGATCCGTCGGCATATTTTTGTTTTTTAAACATCTTATTAAAAATTTAAAAAATAAAAATGTATTGAAAATCTGAAATCTGTTCATTTTGTCACTAGATTTGTCACTATTTTGAAGGTCAATTTCTCACTTTTGCGCGATGATCATGGAACTGAGGTTTATGACTTTTAAAAAGGAGATAATAAAGTTGATATCAGATGCACATTCCTCTTCCAGTTATGAAAATAAAAACAATTAGATAGTCACAAACGTCTTCATGCATCAAAAATTGTAGGTGATCCGTTACTGGTGTAGCAACGGTATAATAATTTGAAAGATGGTGGATTAAAAATGACGCAAATAGAAAGTTTTTATAACGCCTTAAAAATTGCATGGGTAAAGCGAGTTTTGGACGAACAAAATGATGGTCATTGGAAGAAATTGTTTTACGCCAATACTAGAAAAATATGTGGCGTGTATATATTCTTGTGTAATTTTGTAGGAGGTGATCTAAATTAAAGTGGTATAAATGGATTTTGGAAAGATGTTCTTTTTGCTTGGTCATATTATAGATGCTATAACCCAGTGAAATTTAAAGATATTATGAACCAATCGCTCTGGTATAATTCTCACATTAAAATATTGAAAAATAGTTATGTATACAAATTGGTTTGATGCAGGCATTGTGTTTGTAAAAGATATAGTAAATATAAATGGATCATTGAAACCTTTTTTGGAATTACGGGAATTTTTACAGTTGATTAATGTATGTTATTTAGAATATTTTGCATTGCTCTCTTGTATAAAATAAAAGGAGTGGAAAAGAATATTTAAAATAGGTGAATTAGAACAAGAACGAGAAGAAGATGTATACACGAAATTTATTCGATTAAAAAAAGTAACTAAGCCCTGTTATGAAAAAAAATAGTGTCTAAATTTTGTTTACACTTATTAAATACGAATCAATGTGAAAAGTGGTCATATGACTTGAATATAAATTTGAGAGATTTAATTCAATGGCAGAATAGATTTGAAATTATACATTGGGTAACGTTAGATACAAATATTCGTGTAATTCAATTTAAATTCATTCACCGTGGTTTGGCGACAAATGATTATTTATATAAAATAGGTATACACAATTCTCCGGTTTGTAATTTTTGTAATAAAGAACTACAAAGTGTGTTGCATTTGTTGTGTACACAGTGGCGTAGCTACGGGGGGCACGAAGGGGCACACTCCCCCCCCCCCCCCCCCCCCAATAATTTGGCCAAAAAAATGACGACCCGACATTAGGCCAAATGTGTCTATATCATTCATTATTATCATGTTTTTTAAAATGTGTGATGATAATGATGTTAGCAATGACAATAAAGAAGAACATAACAGTCGTTCCCTAGTATTTACTAGCAATAGCGCACCTATATCAGTTTGAAGAATCCTTCCAAGTGGGAGGCCACGGGCATACATAGCGCCTTATGCGAATTGTCAGTCCCGGGCGCGAGGAAGTAGAGCGCGTATAGGCCTAACAAACTGCCTAGCGCATGGTAAATCATCCACCATACTATAGGGGCCTCTGCTGCAGCTGCCTCCCGTTTTTATGAATAATTTTGACCGTTTGACGCCTTCATGCATGATATAAAGGCGCATAGCTGCACTATATACGTAGTCCAAAATGTCTAGACAAAGACAAACTTCCTTCACTAATTTCTTCAAGTCAAATGCACCTGTTCCATTAATTGATGATGCATAAACCTTCCCGACCCGACTGAACTTTGAGCCGAGCGCGCGCAAATTCCATGAATTCTGTAAACATACACGGGTGCGGATATCGTCAAACGGATGATTATTGCGTCAAATCTACGACAGGCCATCAGTATTCGGTAAAATATGAACTCAATATTCGTTTGTTTCACTAGGTAAACATTGTTCGTTTTCTTTCAAACTTTCACAAATCTTTCAATTGTATTTTACAATGATATTGATATAGGATTGAAGTCTCAAATGTCATTTTGTGCAATATCTGACACTTTACAGGGATCACTTTAACACATTTTATTGTTTTTTTCATACAATTTAATTTTGTTTTCACGCAAAACAATAACTTGTACACTCTACTAACTCAATTTATAACATATTTCATTTACGAGGAAACTTTGGACAAGCCTTGAACGTTCGGTGGGTGATTTCTCCATTGACATCGATTTACTTTTACATATTTATGCATATTTGTAAGTAGTGAATTCTTTACAGAGTATAATATACTAAATTACTTTTTTGAAAGAACCTTACATGAAACACTTGTAGCTGCAATCGCTGTCGAGACTGCTCCAGTATATTCGCTATTACCAGGTGATATGAAGAGTTTGTACATGGTACAGGATTCCAGACCCCCCAGGCTCACTGATGAGGTGTTGATGGATCTGATACTCTGGCTTGATGCTGGTTGATTATTTGAAGTTATCCCGTCTTTATACACCCTCGCATAGTAGTTTCTAAAGATGTTGCTGTTGATGTCCCTACATGTCAAAGGTTGCCATGTAAACCCAAGGCTATGGTTGGTTGCAAGAGACGGGTCACTGGTCACGTGAGTAATTTCTGATGGCCCTGCGTGAATTTAAAGAAATTAAGTTATGTCTATTTATCTCAAGAAAGACAAATACATTATATTATGTACACACATTTGACAAATAAAAATAAAATCGTGTAATACCAATTACAGCAAGAAAACTCATTTAATTATCTTATTCATATTTGATCCAAAGATGTGCATATTAATATTTTAGACGTGGTGTGGCAAGATAGGTAGACTAGCAACTAAATATATCGAAATTATCTTCTCTTTTATACAGAGCTATTATCAATATTGTGGGGATTGTATGGTAAGACTAGTATAGACATATATGAGTTCCAATCGTGATGTCTCGAGTTTGAAACCAGAGTGTTTTCCTTAAGAAGGATAAATTATCCACATTTGCTGCTTTCCACCCATGTGTATGAATGGGTACCCAGAATGATTCATTAGGACCTTACAGGTGCCTGGCTCGAATGCTCATCAGCAGTGTCGAAAATGTACACTTTGAGTACTTGGATTGTACGGTGTGTATCATATGCACCTAGTATTAATAACAATGCACCGTGAACATTAACATATATAAGTTACGGGCACTATTTAAAGTAGCTGAGCGAAGAAATATCACAAAATGTCACAAAATAGACAAATTATACATGTACGGGAAGTTTATACCAACCAGAACACAAATCATCTGCTCTTAAGTCTCGAAATATCAATGAAACGCGATAAGAAGCGTGTTTCCAAGACCCTTCTCAGAACTTCTATATGGCTTGAAACGGGAATTACCGAGTACGGAATAATGACGTAACACGTGCGAGTCCTCCGCCTAGAGCGTAGAGCGAGGCGTACAACTGTGTATTAAAACCCTCACAAGAAGTTCCGCAATTCAAGTTTGAGCGTTCATATCTCTCATGTTATTTTATTACCGTTCATGAGTTTGGTATAATTGGAAGGCTTGTATTCCCCACTTTAAACTGATATGACATTTGCCTGTTTGCCATGAATATGTTATCATGGAATGCGCATGGCACCCGAATATGGGGCAAAGTCAAAAGAAAACCTGAAGTCACCCTTGGTCAAACATTTGGGCAGTCTTGTACATGACATTTCTCTAGGTAACTATGGTTAAAATTGCAGGGGACACATTAAATAGACAAGCTTCATGCCTGTAATACAGACCAGTATGATAATGCTCTCATAACCTGGCCCTGTTTTATTGACAAATTTGTATTTCCAGAGTTTGTTCATAACAATAAAGTTGAATAATGTCATAATTTACTTGCCCCGCTCATCTTGTTTTAAGTGAAACGCTTACTATCATTTCAGTCGAATGGTGTGGTCCTCCATTGTTTTGTAGTAGTAGTGGTAGTAGTAGTAGTAGTAGTAGTAGTAGTAGTAGTAGTAGTAGTAGTAGTAGTAGTAGTAGTAGTAGTAGTATTACTTGTAGCAGTATCTGCACAACAACAAAACAATCTGCCAATAAAGGGGCCCTGTTGAAGATGTATTTTCAATATAAAAAGATCATGATATGTGTACGGTACATGTAGTTATAATCGTGTGTTTGTTTCATCGTTACATCATGTATCTCATGAGAATAATTTCCCATGGTGAAATTCCCATTGACTATATTAACAATTTTGCCAATTGAAATCAATTGGTAGCAATTGAAAATTACCCATTGAAAATTACCAATTGAAATCAATTGGTAATCGAAGAGTATATGGAAAATGAAACGAATACCCATTGAAACCAATGCCAATGGGTACCAACTACCAATTGAATTCAGTTTCAATTGATACCAATTAGAATTTCAATGGGTATCAATTGGTTTCAATGGGTACCCATTGAATTCAATGGGTACCAATTAGAATTTTAACTAAAAATTTTGTCCTGGGTAAACTCTTCGAAATTCATATCATTGTATTTCCCTGTATTACTATAATATAATATACAAACATGTATGGACACTCACTATCTTTGGCCGTGTTCGCAGTCACATTACGAGCTTCACTCTCCCCAGCCTCGTTTTGTGCAGTGATAGATATATTGTACATGGAGTAGGGGTGAAGGGTGGTTAAAGTATACGTCGTCTCATTGGTACGGACTTCAAGTTGGATGGGGTTCATCTCGGGCTCTGGACATGCGAGGTAGCGGTGGAGTGCGTAGCGGATGATGAATAGGTTGGGTCTGGACGATGATGCCGGGACGGTCCAGGAGATCTCTATGAAATGTGTTTTGGGGGGTTGAATATAGGACACCGGGTCAGGAACTCTAATACGCGTTACCTCCACGGGGGCAGAAGCTGAAAGGCAAATGGAAGAAAGTGTTTCAATATTGTTAGATGATCTTGATAACGATACAGATATGTATACATGTAGGTTATGACACATACTAAATAGACAAAACAAACAAATACTGTACATAACATAGTCGACTTTTGTCATGACACCTCTAAAAGAGAAAAACAAATAGTTTAATGTTTTAAAGAACCTTACATGGAACACTAGTAGTTGCAATGGCTGTCGTCCCCGTCGAGATTGATCCAATACAGCTGTCACTAACATGCGTTATGAAGGGTTGGTACATTGTACAGGATTCCAGATCCCCAGGCTCACGGATGAAGTATCCATGGATCTGATACAGTGGGCTGATGCTAGATCACCCCGATTAGTTACCCCATCTCTATACACTCTTACAAAGTAATATCTAAAGCTCTCGGTGTTGCTGTCCCTACATGTCAATGGTTGCCACGTAAACTCGAGGCTTGTGGTGGTTGCAAGAGAGTAGTGATTGATGGCTCTGGGTGAATTTTAAACAAATAATTTTGTTTTCATTTATCTGTAAAAATATACATGCTTATTTGTACACACATTTGACATTTTTTTTTTTGAAAAATGGAATAATATATTATTTATTAAAGCAAGACAATTGTTCATATTTGATCCAGAGATATGGATATTGATATTGTTGATTTTGTGAGGCAAGATTAGTAGAACAACACAAATGTATCTAAAGTATCTTATTAAATATACATGTATTTGATACAGAGATATATTTATATTATGGAGGTCGTATGGTAAGGTTAGTATAGATCATATGCCTTCCAATTGTGAGGTCCTGAGTTCGAAACTAAAGTGTGCCCTTTACGTTGTTGTTTCAGAAAGCTGGGTGATCTATATGTGCTGCTCTCCACCCAGGTGTATACATGGGTACCCAGAATGATTGGAAGGTAATTCCTTTGGACATAATAGGTACCTGGCTGGAATGCTCCCAAGCGAGTCGAAAATATGCACTTTGAGTGCTAGGTTTGTATCCTATAATCATATTAACAATAATAATGCACAGTGAACACTACAAATAGATACGGGCACTATGTAAGTCTAGCCACCGTTATTATTATCTGTAGCAGTAGTAGTATATATACAAAAACAGAACATATTCTACCAATAAAGGGGCACTATTGAAAATGTATTTTTATTATTAAAAAAAGAACATGGTGTCTGTATCGTACATGTAGTTATAATCTTGCGTTTATGTTTATCGTTTAATCATGTATCTCCTGAGAACAATTTTACTACAAATCAAAACCAGAAATGCATATTGTACTTCCTGTTTATCATACACAAATTTATGAACACTCACTATCTTTGTTCGTGTTCGCAGTCGCATAACGAGCTTCACTCTCCCCAGCTTTGTTCCTTGCTATGATTTATATGGTGTACATGGAGTAGGGGTGAAGATTTATTAAATTATACGTCGTCTCATTGGTACGGACTTCAAGTTGGATGGGGTTCATCTCGGGTTCTGGACATGCGAGATAGCGGTGGAGTGCGTAGCGGATGATGAAGAGGTTGGGTCTGCACGATGAAGCTGGGACGTTGGATGAAACGTTCCAAGAGAGCTCTATGTGGGTCTTGAAAGTCCGAATATTTGTTATGTTCACGGGGCCGGGGTCATCAGCTATAATTATGCGGAGGGAATAAAATAGAATCAGTGGCAATTACTCCCATTTGTCTGTCTCATGTTGTGGATGTGGTGTGGCAGGATTGGTAGAGCGCGCGCTCTCCGATGCGTGTGATCCCGAGTTCGAACCCCGCACACTGCGTTTGTCCTTCAGAAAGACTATTTATCCACAATTGCTGCTCTCTACCCAGGTGTATAAATGGGGACCCGGAAGGATGGGAACGTGTTTCATTAGCACTGTGCGCGCCTAATAGGCGACTTGCTGAAATACTCCCTACGCATTGTAAAATGTGCATTTAATGTGCAGAAATGATTGCAGTGTGTTTGCGTTGACCGGGGTGAAAATAATCCTGTAAAGCGCTATGATCCCCACGGGAATAACGCTATATAAATAACAGTTATTATTACTATTATGCAGTATGTGAGTTATTTTCAAAACAAACATTGTAATCATTAAATAAGTAATCATTCTTCGGGCAAATGACAATTAAAAATGTTTTACCCATTGCCTATACATTGTCTAATGAATTTCACATTTAGTTTATAATGGTTGAATTAACAGAAGCGTTACAAAATCATCAAGATTTGTCTATGATATGTTTGATCATAAATGTTGTTTGTAAGTATCGGCTTCCATGGTGGTGTAGATAATACGGTTGGTTTACGGTTGCACCATGTATAAGGAGGGGATTGGTAAGTCCTGAGAAGGACTGGTGGGATTCTTTCTAGGATAGTCCTAAAAAGGACTGTGGTAGTCCTAGAAAGGACTGTTGGTAGTCCTGGAAAGGACTGTTTGGTAAGTCCTGAGAAGGAATGTTGGGATTCTTTCTAGGATAGTCCTAAAAAGGACTGTGGTAGTCCTAGAAAGGATTGTTGGTAGTCCTGGAAAGGACTGTTTGTATTCTTTCTTGAGCTTGTAGTTCTGAAAAGAACTACAGCGCCGGTATGGTTATTGTGAGGAGAGGGTTTGGTGGTAGGAGGGGCTCGACGTTTCGAACAGGTTGACTGTCCGTCGTCAGGAGTGACTCTGTTGGGATTCTTTCTAGGATAGTCCTAAAAAGGACTGTGGTAGTCTTAGAAAGGACTGTTGGTAGTCCTGGAAAGGACTGTTTGTATTCTTCTTGAGCTTGTAGTTCTGAAAAGAACTACAGCGCCGGTATGGTTATTGTGGGGAGAGGGTTTGGTGGTAGGAGGGGCTCGACGTTTCGAACAGGTTGACTGTCCGTCGTCAGGAGTGCAACCGCAAAACAACCGTATTATGTTTGATCATTATTGCGTGTTACTGCAAAGCGACCCTTAAATGGACCTTAACATAAGTTCATCCTTGAGGACAGAATCTTAGTTTGGTATTAAGATTCAATCAGAAATTGCGAACAAATGTAATCGAATCCGGTTACAGTTTCCATGCAATTGATTTCAGTTTGGCGACACCATTATGAACGGCCAAAAAAGTACAGGGAATCTGAGACAATCATAAACCTGAATCCAGGTCAATTTGGACGAACTCTAACTGAAACAACATGATTTTTAAGAGAGATCCTACCATCTGTAGTCTCATTACATTTTCAAAGGCACTATAAGTTGTGTACTGGTAATTATTCATGTTATTCAATCGTTATCATTTCATAATTGCGAGTGAGAAGACCATATTATTTGAAAAATAAGTAAAATATAAATTAAAATATGCCAAACAAAGTGCATCAGAGAGTACAATAACCCTCGTTTGATATGATCCAAAATAATCTCAAACATGTTCACATTATAATATCTACATATTTGTTTCCCTGACTGCCATTTTTTAAGACACACGATACAGTAAATTACATGTTACCTACAAATGCGTATTTTCATACACATACGTATCTGGTTATATCAGTAATAGCTCAATCACATTTGCCACGGCGGCCGCACGGTCTTAAATATCTACGGTCAATAACAATTATACACTGTTAAAACGCTGTGTAAAAAAAAAAGCTGTGTAAAAATGGTTGTTGATTCTTTTCATACAACTTTAGGTGTAGCATGATAAGTTGTACAAAGAAGGGTTGCGGAAAGCGGCCATTGTTCAAGCGTTGGTGAAACGTGTTAAATCACGTGATAGTTTCGACCGTGAAATCATCGCGACAAAACCCCTTTTGTCCCATCGCAAACCAAGCGAACCGAGTTTAGCGCAGTGGTAGCGTGTTAGACTTATAACCCAAAGACCCCCAGTTCGATTCATACCCTTGCCGCTTTTACATCTTGTTTTGTATTTGCTATTTCAACAACAGGATTGTTGAAATTTATTATAAACAACAGTTGTGTAAACTTTAAACAACTGGGGTCGTTGAATGTTTTCAACAACAGTTGGATGGTTCATATGTCAAACAGTAGCCTCATGACAAGGCATGTCTCGTCTGAGCTGAGTTGAATGCACGGTATAGTATGCATTATGCAGGAACGACTGGACAGCGCGACTACCCTGCACAATCATTTGCCGAGACAGCCTCTTCTCATCTGGATTGCTCTCCGATGAATTTCTTTAGTTAAGTATTGAATTCCTCTACCTACAGGTAGAACTCAATCAGGAAGCTGGGTTATCACGTACTCATGTATTATGCATCATTCCCCAACGCAAAACACAAACTATACCACACAAACACACGTACAATGAAGCGACGTACACGCTGAAGCGATACAAAGGTCAGATGCAATGCAAATGCAACACACACACACACACACACACACACACACACACGTCCGGGCCGCGCCCGAGGCCACACACAGAAACACGTCTGCATGTACACACACATCTTACACAGGGATGTGTTTGTGTATACAATGTTATGTACTGTGCGTGTATGCGGACGTGCACGTAGTTCATATTTAAATGGGAGAGGCATAGAGACGTGTGACTACACAGTCATGTACTGTATTTAAATGGGAGAGACAGAAAGACGTGTGCTCAGTGCAGTAAATATCACAAAACTACTATGCATGATTCATTAAATCAAGCTTATGCATATTCATGAGCCACTACCCAGCTAGCCACCTGACGTTGGGCCGATGTCGGAATTTGGTTGCCGGATGTCGGCATATCGCCGTTGGCTCGAGGTTAAAATGTCCGCCAGCCAACATCGTCACGACGTCATTTTTGTGATATATTGCATAAGGTCATTTTCCGACAATAGCCCAACATCATGTCATGAGATGATGTTGGGCCATTGTCGGAAATGACGTTAATTGCAAAAACATATTCTATGAACCAAATCCCTGGTGTGTCACTTCACACATGATCGTTCACAATTTCGCGAAAAGGGGGAGTAATTTTCGCTTGTGTTCGCAAACAAGATGCTCGCAGAATGAAAAAAGGGGTATTTGTTTCGCTGATGATATTCTGTGCGGATAGGAGATAAAACCAGTTATACACATTACATGAACATTTTCGCAACAATATGGGACACCTTTTCTTGAAGGGCCACAATATACAGTGCGAGTCAAAACAAAACGAAACCGGACTTTGATAGCTTATAAATCCACAAATATACAAGTATATATGTTGATATTGGTATCCTGTTAAAGCTTGGGAAATGTCCTTTAAAATGATATATCATACACTCCCATCACTTCACGCTTCACCGAACGCGACCTAATTATCCAAAGGCATACAGAAACTACCGTGTCCAAGTTTGCAGTGTTCTTGTTTTGTGAATGGTTGCATTTGTTGTTTGATTGTCAAAGATAACTTCATCCTGCATGTCCTATTCAGGGGACCCTGCCTCCCAAACAGTGTGGTTGCTGATGTGAGGACGGTGTGTGATCCCCTTCCACCCTGATAAACATGAAACACTGGCAACCACGTAATATTTTGTTATGATTCACCAAAGGATATTCTTGAAATGTTTATTTGAAGAAAAAAGGTAAACGGACGCATTCATTCATGATAAACACAACAAAAGTCCCCCTAATCAAAATTGCGTAAAAACGAAAAGGTTTTGAGCAAAATGACTTGGCAGGATTGTTCCTACACGTATTGACTAACTTATCTGTGGAAATGAGATTGATCCACCATGTCATGCATGAGTGAGCACACATTAAAGGCAAAATTGTCACTTTTCAAAAGTCACTAGAGTAAAAAAGTGACAATTTTGTCTTTAATGTGCGCTCACTCATGCATGACTCGACGGACCAATTTTATTTTCGCATATAAGTTAGTCAATAAGTGTAGGAACAATCCTGCCAAGTTATTTTGCTCAAAACCTTTTCGTTTAAAAGTTATGCTATTTTGATTAGGGGGGACTTACTTTTTTTGTTGTGTTTAGAACAAGACAACGGCAAACTTGGACACGGGTAGTTTTTGCATGACTTTGGATAATAAGGTCCTGCTCAATGATGCGTAAAGTGATCAAAATGTGTGATGCATCATTTTAAAGGCAATTTCCCAAGCTTTAACATGATATCAATATCAACATATATATGTTTGTAATTGGGGATTTATAAGCTATCAAAGTCCGGTTTCGTTTTTTTTTACTCGCACTGTATATGTTGTTTGTGTACTTGAAGTCTTTACAGAGGATTGTTCTTGTAAGTCCAGAAATGCACAATTTGGGTTATTTTGTTTGCCAAGTAGTACCCGTCCTTGTCAGAAAAGGAGGGTATAATTGCTGAAAAGTACCTGAAACGCGGCAAGTACGAGGTTATGTCAATGTTATGTACTTCGCAACAGCTTGCTTTTGGTCGCCCCATATTCATATGTAATGCAGATTGCATGATAAACAGTCAAGTTAAAAACAAAATGTTGCAGATTGCACCATTTTGAAATTGTCAACAGTGTTCAAGTTTCCATTCGTATGGAGATAAATGTTGAGGCGGTGATGCAGTATGAATGTCAACGGTACATTATCCTGTTATGTTATGACATTCTGCAACATTTCAATTTTTAAAAGGCTCCATATTCAGGTGCAATGCACAATCCATGATTACACTGACATTGCGATTGGGGCATCAATATATAAAGGAGAATAAACAAATTTATCAGTGATAACAAATTAATGTAGGATAACAAAGTAACAAGGGGGATATGAAGGCTCAAAGTTGAATTGTGGAACTTATTCTGAGGAGTTTACTTTAAGTTCACATGTAATTATTATATTCTTACCTGTCCTGACGTAACTCAATGCCGTCAATATCAGCAGAAAGTTAAATATGCGCTCCTCCGGATACATTTTTGCATCTCCTTTAATGAGTAAACAGAATAGTTTCAATTATCTTTCAGTCAATATGAATTAAAAATAAGACCGTTTGCAACTGCAAAGATCATTCCTCAATTATGTATAAACTAACGCCGATTCGTTTGAAAGTCAGTGTCCCATCGTAAACAAAATGTATTGTCTTTCCTGCAAAAGATAAAATTGCTCTCACTCTCAGAACAACTGATCAAAATACTGAATTCGAGTGCAAAGCTTGGAACCAGGAACTTTGTCGCCTGTTTTTTTTTCTGAGTAATCAGTTTCACTTTATGGTGTACTTTTACTTGTTCTCTCATTTCCCTAGTGAAATTGTAACCTTTCATATAAAATAATGTGTGATTGAGATTATCCATAAATAATTTAATCTAATAGGTAGTCAATGTAGTAGCTAAGGGGGGGGGGGAAATTTGCCAAAACAGTAAACCAAAAATTATTTTTAAAAATATAATTGAAAATCTAGGTAAAAATAAAATGTATAAGGTGTCCCCCCGCCCCTCATCATTCACGTCCCCTCACCCCCCCCCCCCCTTCCAACACAAATATCATGCTACCATCGCTTTGCCGCTGACACGACTGTTAGTGGTTTGTTTTCCCCAGAAGGGATGTACTCCCAACCCCTCTCCCCACCCCTTGAGCGTTTTCAAACAAGAATCGTTTAGGAAAAGGGCACGTTATCATCAGTATCGGACTAAATGAAAGGCAAGAGTCAGGTGGTAAAGATTTTAAAATGGGAAGGGTAATAAATTCTGGCTAGGGCTCTAAATGTATGACTTACCTTCGCTGTACAGCAAAGCCCTCCGCGAAACAAAAGGGTGCGCTTCCTGGTGATTGGTTATATATGGTTAAATCAATCTATGTACGTGTAATACGAGTTTGGATGTGTTAATTAACAAACAATCGAATTCTATCCTGAATAACCTCATTTTATGCATAATTACTCCATTAGTTTACATGCATATTAGAGCAGATTTGATGCAGACCAAGGGATTTCGAAACATTGTATAACTTCCGCAAAACATACTTATAATTATAGAATTCTAGGTTCTGGGGCATCTTGTTTCATTCGTATATACCAAAAGGAGCATGGAACAGGTTAGGGTTTTCCAGATTTCTCTTTCAAAATGATATTCATGATTGATGTGCTCGAACTTGAGAGTAACAAAATTGGGGCAATAAGTGAGCAATTTTGTCTCCATTTTCGCTCACTTCTCAGTTATATGACATTAATAAACAATGTAAACCATGTAATTTTCACATTATATTAGATCACAGAAATACAATGTACGTATTTATTCTACCATTACCACGCATTATCGCAGCCATCGAGCGATTGAAGAACTTTATTTAGGAACTGTAATCTTGTTCTAAGGAGACATGAACAAACGATAAAGCATTTGCATTTCAAAAAAGTTACCACATCCATTTCATAATGTTTTCCCGCACTCACTCATGGACGCCAAAGACGGAGGACGGGGATGTGCCTCCCCCCCCCCCCCCCCTCCCCCATTGACACACTCACACACACATTTTTTCATCGTTATTACATATTTGATTAATTTAGGTTGCACTGCATTCCTCTCTTAGGTATGTGCATACAATGTAGATGTGCTTACAATTACACAACTTCAAGTAACACAAATGCAAAAGCTCCCTACTTTGGGAGGGATACACCACCTTCGACGCCCCTCAGTTGCTTCGCTACAAGGCAGTGGTCCCTCCACTTTTGAATAGATGCTGAGGCACGTGTATCGACTTTGGAAATCAAACCTCGTAATAACAAGGAGCTTTCAACCATAACAAGTAGCTTATTGTAACGTATATAGAAGACCAAAAACATAAAGAGCTCTTACCAAGAAAGTTATCTTGTTTTAAAATGTAATGTGAACAGTCGGTAGTCTAGTACTGGAGATTCTGTAAACAAAACAGCTACATGTAATGCCTGGCGCAGACAGAGCCGACTCGAACCGATCCGACTGGTTTTCAGTCTGATTAACTCAGTATGCGCTGCCCTAGGACTCCGCGTTTTTCCAGTCAAGTGCCAGTCGGAGGTCACTCGAGGCCGATTCAACATGTTGGATCGGCTCCGACTGAGCGAAACATGACTCTAGCCTGACTGAAAACCAGTCGGATCTGGTAGAGTCGGCTCTGTCTGCGCCGGGCTTTAAGCACAGCGCAACCAGAGGAGACAGAGCCGACTCGACCCGATCCGACCCGACCCGACCCGACCCGACCCGACCCGACCCGACCCGACCCGAACGAACGCCACAGTCGGTCCGATTCAGTCGCGGCTGATTCAACATGATGAATCGGGGCCCATTTAGCATCCGACTGGATTGCGACAGGCAAAGTCGGTGTCGTGAGGCAATGCACACAGACCCGATTCGACTGGTTCGTAGTCGGATCGGCTCTGTGTGCATTGTCTCTTTACTGCGATGTATTTTGTATGTATTTTTTTTTTTATAATTTGACACTGTTCAGCACAATGATAGTAAGGCAACATTTCTCGTATCTAATGTGACTCCAACATACCTATTATATATGTTATAGAAATTGGCAACATTTGCATGGAAATGTAACTGATTAGAAATGGCCATTAAAGGTATAGTGAGTTCGGTATAGAGAGTCCAGTTTTGGTCAAACTGAATTTTAGTAACCAAACCTGCAACATTACATAACAAACTAGTAGTTATTTATCTACCATGCTCGCAAGTTATACCAAATAACAAACGACAAGTAAAACGCCTGTTATCATTCAACAAGAGCCGTTAGAAAATTGACAAGAGGGCGCTCTCTAAAAATGCATTGGTTTCAAACATTTTAATTTGTTTAAATGTGATGTTTTGTTAACAAATTATTAAACAGAAAGATCATCAACAACTATTCAAAAACTTCTTTGGTAAATTTATGAAAAATTGTAAGCATTTTTGTTCAACGGATGGTTCAAAATAATTACACCTTTGTGTGTACTCGCAAATGGTTTGCTGCTTTTGGAACCTAATGCCCTGTTGGTTTTATAAGTATTGGTGATTAATTGGATTTTTTTTTAATTACGCAACCATTTGCAAATTGTTAAACATCCATTAAATATCAGACAAAGGTACCAAAACATATCAGTATGTGTTTCTCTTACCTGGTGGTTCCTTAAATGTTTTGGAGATTATCAGCTAATGTGTTAAATCTCCATGCAAAACAGTTTTCAAACAAAAGTTGTATTATAATTTTATTTTCTATTTTCAATTATTCCTACAAAAGGAACTATGAAATGTGAGTCATTAAGTGTTTCCTGATCAAGTGTTTCATCCTGAGTGCAGCCACTTTGCCTGTTCAGCCACTTTGCCTGTTCCTGTTTATATTCCTTGTTCCTCATGTAGCATAATATGAACTATAAAAATAGACAACGTTAATAATATTTTTGAAAAATATTTACCTAAAATTCTTATTGTTTTTCTCCTTTGCTTCCCCTAAGAGAGGCCAGTAACTTTTCCATCTCAATTTCTGAAATGCAGGGGCGGCCATTGTGTCATTTAACACTATCATGCCTAGTGGGGGGGGGGGGGGGGGGGGGGTGGGGGGCACCTACTATACTTCTGATCACCATTTCCACAGTTTGACTTTCACCAAATTTGCTAACTCGTCCTAAATCTGACTTCTTTGGTATCAGATGTTCATGTACTGAAATAAATTGTCTTAAGAATTATTTTGTTCTTCTTTATTTTAGGGACAAAATGGCACAAAACATGAAATTAATAGGAATTCGATCAATAATAGTTTTGTTGTATTTGTACATGTTGGTTCTTATAATCTGCTAATGGGGTTTCTTATGATGTCTACAAATATTACAAAATGAAAAAGCTGATGAAATTGCTAACTCGTATGAAGGTCACCTCCGAAGTGAGGACCTAATGGGCTCCTCAAAACCCACATAAATGTCATGATCTTTGTTCCCCAAGATGTAATCTTACATAATTATACTGGTAAGTTAAAATTATTGGCGAAATCAGCTCAGTAATGTAGAAACTCAGAGCATATTCTATGTTATTCAACATACGGACAGTGACTGTTACCCAAATGTGGCCTTGGGAGCCTATCCTCCCCCTCCCCTCCCCTTTCCGGGAATTTTCTGATTGCTCGGGAGCGCGTAAAAATGACGCCCCGTCGCTTGGTGACTTTCGCGTCTGGTGCATTTTCAAAACAAAATGAAAATCAGTCCTACTGTTATAAGGTTACCGGTTACGTGACATTTTGCCTTTTCACGTCAGCCTGAAAATCGCTCATTTGTGTGATTTGTGTATAAGTAATGCCTGATAGGGTTAATGGCCAAAATATTATAATTATATGAAGTGAAAACCAATGTTCAAATTATAAAACATGATTTCAATCAATCGATCAACCAACCGAGCAATCTAATATAGCAACTAATCAACTAGTCAATCGATCAAACAATCATTCAAGTCAACCAATCAACAAATCAATCGATCCATTAATCAATTAATCAATCAGTCATCAATTAACCAGTCACTTGATCAATAAATCAATCAATAAATCAATAAATCAATCAATCAGATTAATCAATCAATCAATCAATCAATCAATCAATCAATCAATCAATCAATCAATCAATCAATCAATCAATCAATCAATCATTCATTCATTCATTCATTCATTCAATCAATCAATATATTTATCAATCAATCAATCAATCAATCATTTCATTAATAAATCTAAATCAATCAATCATTAGATAAGTCCATCAATTAATATATCAATTGAAATTAACCTACCTACTAAGCAACTAACTGGTTTATGATTGGGAATTGTACGTCCTTTTTTTACCTATTTATGGATCATGACTGATAATTATTCAGAATACCCCCTAAATCATTAGGTAGGAGAGGGGCTAATGACTTTCCCCCTCATCATAGTATTTGATTGGGGGCTGCGCATATTTACGCCTCCTCCACGATCGACGCCCCTGATTTTACACAGGCTAGAAATTCATGTGATCTTATAAAGGTCCTCTAACGGCAATAGGATCTCCATTGATTCAATAGAGATCCGACTGCCGTTCGTACAATTCAGAATTGTACGAACTGAAAAGACATGCGGATTAAATCATTAGTAGATAACAATAAGAATTTCGCACATTTACGCGATTTCCATTTAGACATTATTGTAGGAACAAAGAGACACTAAAGTGATAGTTGAGTTTTGGTAAAGAGAGTAAAGTTTTGGTCAAACTGAATTTTTACTAAACAAAACCTGCACCATTACAAACTAATAGTTATAGCTCCACCATGTTCAAAAGGAATAACAATTTACAAATGACTAAGTAATATGCCTGTTATCATTCAAAAAGAGCCGTTCAAACTCAAGAGGGCGCTCTTTAAACACTCTTAAATAAAATATTGTGCATTTGATGTTTTGTTGAAATATTGATTAGATATTGATTGAGAGATAATCAACAACTATTTAAAAACCTCTTTTGTTATTTTTTGAAAAGAGGAAGCATTTAAAAACAAAAATTAACAGCAGGTTCAAAATTATTGAATAATTTTGGGGCCCCACATTTATTATAAATGGTTAATTTTTTGGATATTTCAGCCATTTCTGAACCGATTTTGATGAAATAAAGTTTATTCTGTCATTAAAATTGTATGCTCTTTTGAATTTGACACTCAGTTTTTATATTATCTCACAAAAAAATTATTTTGTGCAGCGTCCTCTATACCAAAACTCAACTATCCATTTAATGGTGACAGTAGTAGTTATAAGAGTGAGTATGGATAGAAACGTATCTTTTTGTACACGAATTTGCGTTTTAGAAAGTTTAAGTATAGACTTTTGTACACGTCCCTATGGGAATAACACGTGAGTCTATGGGGAATATGGATATGAAAGTGGAGTATGAATTGTGTACACTGTGATATATGTGTGATAGAATGTGGTAGTTATAAATAGATCGACTTATTTGTTTGTATTTAAGTGTGAGGACTTTGGACTTAAGAAAGTTATATATTAATTACTGTGTATGGTGTTAGTTTCACCATCATCATCATCATCATCATTATCATAAGACTTACTTCACAAACATCACATAAGACTTACTTCACAAACATCATTGTCAGCCTCATCATCATCATCATCATCATTATCATAAGACTTATTTCACAAACATCATCAATGTCAGCGTCATCATCATCATCATCATCATCATCATTATCATGAGACTTACTTCACAAACATTAGTCAGAAGCATCAAGCTCATCACACGCACCATCATAATAAGACTTACTATTGAAGTATATACTCAGGTTTGTGTTTGGTAATGTTTATGGTTACATCATAATGTTGAATTAACGCCGAGAGAAAGACAGTTGAAACAATTTTAAGCGTTGTATTTCTTCTTTAATAATGTTCCTTTTTTCTCTTATTCAGTATGATTATAATTGTGAAATGCATCACCTTGTAGGAGTAAGAATATGTTCCTCTAATGCCTATGCCTAATGTTATATAATGCTTATACTACAATATGTAAAGAAAGATTATTTAATGTAAACAGTAATCAGTAAGTATAGTAAACATAGTATGTATAGATCAAATCATCAAAATGTAACTTACATAATTGTATAACTACACTGCTTATGAATAGATGGATATCAATGGTTGTATTACATCGTTCCATCCTTCTAAGGTTAATAATAAGTATATTTACAAGAAAACTGAGTGACGTCACGGACAAGTCAGGACCTGTACTCATCACGCGTAATGACGTCAGCATAAACAATGAACATACAAAAGATATTAATAAGGTATTACAAAGACATAAACAATTATTGTATGTTATCATAACAGACATGTAATCATAATTGCGTTACAAAATTGATAAAACATTGTTAACATTATCATATTGCTTAAAATTATGTGTAAGTACACTTCTTAATTCCTTATTGTCAACTTAAATTTGAATTCAACCATTGTATTACTCCGCATTTACTTTAATAACTGATGTTGATTTGTTGAAAGAAATGGTATGCGTAGAGGATTAAAAACCATATGGAATAGTATCAAAATCCGATAATAGAACACGTTTATCATAGACAAATCGATGTGTCTTATGTTCTGAACGTGTGACAACGACACCCAATGCTTGCCGCGCAATCTTATGCTGGTTCGTTACAGTAGTCTGAGCATCGTGATCCTCAACCATGGTATGGATACTTGAAAAGTTAATGTTTTGCGCATTTCGATAATTCAAAGTAATACCTCTAACTTTGCAAGTTCCTTGTACTTCTTCTTGTACATTGCTAGACCACACTTTGAATGAATATTGCTTTGGTCCACCGCTAACAAACTTGGTGATATAACTACCAGGCCCAAAATCCTTCTCTAGTTCATCGGTCATATCACCTAAGTAATAACCGGTAGCTACGCGTGTGACTTTACCATCGTCGACATAGATTATTGAATCAGTGTCGTAATACAAGACGTTTTCTTGCAACTGTTCGAGATACGTGTACAGCTTTAGACGGGCATAACAAGTGGTGAAGTAAGTCTCATGATAATGATGATGATGATGATGATGATGATGACGCTGACATTGATGATGTTTGTGAAATAAGTCTTATGATAATGATGATGATGATGATGATGATGAGGCTGACAATGATGTTTGTGAAGTAAGTCTTATGATAATGATGATGATGATGATGATGGTGAAACTAACACCATACAAAGTAATTAATAAATAACTTTCTTAAGTCCAAAGTCCTCACACTTAAATACAAATAAGTCGATCTATTTATAACTACCACATTCTATCACACATATATCACAGTGTACACAATTCATACTCCACTTTCATATACATATTCCCCATAGACTCACGTGTTATTCCCATAGGGACGTGTACAAAAGTCTATACTTAAACTTTCTAAAACGCAAATTCGTGTACAAAAAGATACGTTTCTATCCATACTCACTCTTATAACTACTGGTGACAACGGAAAAATTGACAAAATTGACAAAATTTAGACAAATAATATATGCGCAGAAGGATACGTAAATTATAAACAAATATATGCTCATTATTATTTTGATCAACATTAGTCTTGTAAATTAACTTCTACCAAGCGTATGCTATTACAATAAAGCATTTCATACGCAGACTTATGCACATCACACCATGATTTTAGATACACTAAGAATTTTGCACAATTACGCATATTTCATTTCAGATAATAAATCCTATAAACGGAGACGAATAATGTATGTGCAGATTCATGTACAGCGTAAGTATTTATACCAATTAATATTGTTATTATTACATGTATTATGAGTATGAATAACACTTGTCGTTACGTCGTGTAATTTCACAGACATTCATTGATTTGTACTGAAAATATGCTACTATACTAAAGCATTTCATATTCAGACTCATGGACATCAAATTATGATCAGATAACACTAGCAAAATTACACAATTACGCAATGTTTATCACACATATTTCTATAGCATGTAGAAATTGAGACGAATAATGTATGTGCAAAAGTATGTACAGCGTAAGTATTCATGTCATACCTTATTTTATACACATTTATGTTCATCATTATTTTGCCCAACACTTGTTAATTAGTCTGGTAAATTTGCAGATTCATTCATGTATGTACTGAACATTTGCTACTGTACTGAAGCATTACATACCGACTTTTCCACATCATCTGAGAGCAAATAAATACTGCACATTTATGCAATTTCAAGATATTCCCATAATATGATTAAGATTATATTAAGACACTACAGTATGGTGACACAATATTAGTGTTTGTGCAGATTCATGTACAGCGCAATAATAAATTCCTTAAACATAATTGTATCAATTAAGTTAATTATCTTCTAGACGAACTTGAATAATTAGTTGCTACACCTCATTGCGTAAGGGTACTTTTTACATTATTACCGCAAATATTTGTATATTCCACTTTATAAGTGTTTAATAGTTATCTTTCGAAATATTCTTACGAGATGAAATTTCTTATATTTGAGATTTCAATTGTATACTACCCTCCCAGTTTATGTGTGATTATTTAATTAGAAATGGACGCCGTTTTCCCAATGAAAAGGTATGAATTTTATCACATGCTTCTTAATGATGTTGACTACAATCTAAAAGCGTTTTGGGGCGCTTTTCAATTCAATCATGGATATTTTCAAATTAGTTTAGGAGACATAACACCATAAGCCGAACAACAAAGTATAAGATAGATGTGGAAGCTCCAAGCCAGTTTGGTTAGATCTGACAAAGTAAATGAATCACTTTTAAATATCGGTGTTTAACTGCCATGATCAATTATATGAAATCAACATTTAGCACTCAATGCTATTAATCGGAAATAGTCCATGTTAATTGTAAGGCCCTGCAAAGGGCACAAACATGGAAATGATTTGTTTACAAATAAATGAGAACAAATCATGAACGAATAATACCCTTGTAAAAAGCGTAATAATATAATTGTAATAATAACATTGTAGATGTGTTTATCAATCATATAATGCGCTATATGAAATCGAGAATATTAACATTATTATTATTATCATTGCTAGTATTAGAATCAGTTAGTATCATTATTATTTTAACATGAACAAAACGAAATAGTTGCAGGACATAATAACAATATACATCTCAAATATATGTAAATTTGTATCACCTCAAACCCTACATTAAAAGGAATTGAAAAAATCAACCCCAGTACAACATAGATCGTATACGTCTATAAGGGATGTCATTGATTGTGTAATTTAGTTGACATGTGAAAGAAATGATGAATTGTTGAAACAAAATGTGTAATATGTTGAGCTGATATGTTTACTTTAAAAAAAGGTACATGTGGTGAGTAAAGAAAGGATGTTATATGCATGCCGAGCTATGAGCGAAAGATAATGCAAAATGTATACGAAGAATCATTCACTAACTGTGTAATCAAGATATCATTTTCCAACGGATAATTCAGAATTCGAACACCTCAATTGTAAATATATCTTATCAACGACAGGGAAATAAGAAAACACAAACTAAAACGGTACCATAAGTGTGTTGCGGATACGTATACAACCATGAGAGAAGCGCAAGAGTTCCTAGAAATGTTCATGGATTTGTAGGTTTGTGAAAATTTCGTCAATTAATTTTTGTTTTGATAATTCCTATTGAAAATCGAGTCAGATGGTAGTTAACATCCGGATCCATGTCTCATTCATCCTAATCAAGGAGGTCCTCATAATAGTCGGCGTTTCTCTCCCATTTCCTCCTTAACAATGGGATTGACATACTGCCGTAATCTGACAATATGAAGCAACTGACAATTGGTAGTTTTCTTGTAAATGAAAATTTATTATGATGATATTTGTGCATTTTTTTCTTCTTTTGACCTATTAATTTCTCATGAATGGATTTTCAGGTGATATTAATTTGTTCACCATTGTGTAAAGCATATCTCAATTACTCTAAAACAAGTAAAAATACTATCCATATAATTGTCAGTTGCTTCCTTTTGTCAGATTAGGGCAGCTTAGTAGACAAAGTGTTTTGTCTTCTTCTTCCTTAACAATGAGTATCATAGTAGTCTACGTCTGTGTCCCCTTATTTCTTAACAATGGCCGTCTCATAGTAGTCAACGTCTGTGTCTCCTTCTTTATTGAGAAAGGCCGTCTCATACTAGTCAACGTCTGTGTCCCCTTCTTTCTTGACAAAGGGAGTCTCATAGTAGTCAACGTCTGTATCCCCTTCTTTCTTAACAAAGGGAGTTTCATAGTAGTCAACGTCTGTATCCCCTTCTTTCTTAACAAAGGGAGTTTCATGGTAGTCAACGTCTGTATCCCCTTTTTTCTTGACAAAGGGAGTCTCATAGTTGTCACCGTCTATGTCCCCTTCTTTCTTAACAAAGGGAGTTTCATAGTAGTCACCGTCTATGTCCCCTTCTTTCACGACAAGGGGTTGGCCAAAGCCCTCGTAGAGGTGAAGTGCGTCTTCTGGTGACGTAGTTACCATTGTTATTGCTGCATTGTCGGGCGTTTCTTCACAGATATTGGCATAAACCCGCGAGTGATCGTTTATATGAGATGAAGCGTTAACCCGTAGATAGGTATTGGCTAGAGGAGCTGAAGAGAACTCATCTGTGGGCTTCCTGACAAGCTCTTGATAACTTGGCATGGGTGTTTCGAGTTGATGACTACATTCATCGTCCTGCCCTGATGACGACTTGCCTTGCCTTGACGTGCCTGTACGGTTTCGCCAACTACAAACAAAAATGTACCGTAAAGCAGCAATTTCAATTATGTATTTCAATCAGTAACTACTCATATTCACAAACACGTGGATATCACTGGACAATTTACAAAGAGTGCGTCGACTGAAGTCAATAATGATGTGTGTTATATTAGCATTTTATCAAGACTATCACAGTTCAAATCGTTTTTATATCACTCATCAAAATCCACAATTGTCGACTCTAGTCATAATAATAGAGTCACAAGATCAGATCTCATTTAAGCTCGTCTTACTTTCACTTTTATTTTAGATGTGTTGGGGATCAAGGTATCGAGGTAATATTGTGTGAATAATGATGTCAGGTAGGCTTTTACTATCGAAATTGACATACAGAGGTTTTAGACAAACAAAGAAATTCAGGAGGTATCTAAGGGATGTGAATCTAGCACATCTAAACCCCTCAAAAAAAGTTCGGAAACTCAAGTTTGATCGATCATATCTCTCGTATTTTTTAATAAGCATATTCGAAATTGGTGTCACAATAAAGCCTCATTATATACCTTTCAAACGGTGCATTATGTGTAGTGATTATGCAATTGGGGCGATTGCAGTAGCCCAGAGAATAGGGGGAGGCAGGAAGTGCAATGTCGCAATATGGCTCAATGCATTTAATTTACGAGTGCATGACTGTGCTGACCAGTTTTTTGAAAGTACACTTTCTATTGAATACTGCCACCCTTTCCATTCATCAAAATCATTGGAATTTGATACCATTTTAATGGAAATTATGTTTTTATTACGATGGCATATTGATCGTAATGATTAGGCAAATGGGTTGTGCGCAGCAAACCGGAATATGGAGATGGGTCGAGTGGGAAATCAGACAAAAAATATGGAGTTGACAAAACATCAGAGCGTTGCATTTTCTTCGAGCTTTTGGGAGGATTTTTTAGCATTTCAAATGAAATATTCATGATTCAAATTTATATCAACGGAAAGCCCAACAACTCTTCTGTATGAAAATGGGAAATTTATAATGATTTTTGTAAAGGGCGGCTGCAGGGAGATGAATGTGGGGGAGCCTCAAGAGTGACCAATTTCAAAACGCTCTGATTTGTTGTCGGTGTCTTTTACCATTGTGTGGAGGATGTAATGCGACTTGAATGAGTTGGCCATGAATGAGAAGAATTCAATTGAAAACGCATAAATAGTGACTCAGTTGTGCCTTGAAATCAGAGCGTTTTGAAATGGTCACTTTTGAGGCTCCCCCACATTCATCTCCCTGCAGCCGCCCTTTACTAAAATCATTATAAATTTTACATTTTCATACAGAAGAGTTGTTGGGCTTTCCGTTGATATCAATTTGAATCATGAATATTTTGTTTGAAATGCTAAAAAATCCTCCCAAAAGCTCGAAAAAAATGCAACGCTCTGATTTTGTGTCAACTCCATATCTTTTTGTTTGATTTCACACTCGACCCATCTCCATATTCCGGTTCACTGCACACACCCCATTTGCATAATCCTTACGATTAATATGCCATCGTAATGAAGAGATCATTTCCATTAAAATGGTATCAAATTTCAATGATTGTGATGAATGGAAAGGGTGGCAGTATTGAATAGAAAGTGAACTTTTAAAAAACTGGTCAGCACAGTCATGCACTCGTAAATTAAATGCATTGAGCCATTTTGAGACATTTCACTTCCTGCCTCTCCCTATTCTCTGCGCTACTGCAATCGCCCCAATTGCATAATCACTACAAATAATGCACCGTTTGAAAGGTATATAATGAGGCTTTATTGTGACAGCAATTCCGAATATGCTAATTTAAAAATATGAGAGATATGATCGATCAAACTTGAGTTTCCGAACTCTTTTTGAGGGGTTTATTATAGTACAGGGAACAAGTTTGAATGATTCTCGAAATGATCGGAGTAAGCTCTTTTGTACGTATCTAGTGTGTATGGAGCCTGGCAAAACAATTTTGTATTTGTTTGAAAACTTGTGCATAATATTGAGCTATATCAATCAAACAGAGGCAAATCGTACGTACCATCCGAGACGAAAATAGTACGCGAGAAAAATACAGCCACAGATGATGTTGACACAGAGAGATGCCCCAAACAAAGCCCACGGACTCGTCATGTTGCAATTACACGAGGGACACTCCGATGCCGATGAATCTGTATTTTGTACAATGGATTCAATTTACAACATATCATGCAATTTGCCTTTAGTGGTTAACTTCATAGGTTTATTGACTGTTAAAGGGAACGTTGCGTTTGGTTAACAGAGTACAGTTTAGGTCAAACTGAGTTTTAGTGGCCCAAACCTGCACCATAACATTACAAACAAATAGTTATAACTACACCATGCTCGAAAGGAATTTATAAACGACTAACAAATTACAAACATGAATTTCAAAGTAAAAAGCATGTTATCATATAAAAGGAGCTGTTAAAACTGAACAGGGCTCTCACTAAAAACTCATTTGTTTCAACCAATTTGAATAAAATGTTGTGTATGTGATGTTTGGCTAAAATATTGACTAGATAGACAGATACTCAACAAGAATTTAAAGGGATAGTTGAGTTCTGGTACAGAGAGTACAGTTTTGGTCAAACTGAATTTTAGTAACCAAAACCTGCACCATTACATTATAAACTAATAGTTATAACTCTACCATGCTTGAAAGGAATTCAAAATCACAAACGATTGAGTAAAAAGCCTTTTATCATTCAAACAGAGGCGTTCAAACTCAAGATGGCGCACTCTAAAAACTCGCTGGTTTAAAATCAATGGTTCTAAATCAAATATTGTGCATGTGTAGGTTCTTAAAAATAGTGATTAGATAGGGAGATAATCAACAACTATTAAAAAGCTTCTTTTAAATCTTGAAAAGAGGATGCATTTTTTTTAAATTTGTAACGGTTGGTTCAAAATTATCTAATATTTGTGGGGCCCCACATTTATTACAAATGGTTACGTTTATCGATATTTCAACCGTTTCTGAACCGATTTTGATCAAATAAAGTTTATTCTGTCACTAAAATATTATGCTCTTTCAAATTTTACACTCAGTTTTTAATTATCTCACAAAAAAAATATTATGTGTAGCGCGCGCCCTCTCTACCAAAACTCAACTATCCCTTTAAGCAACACAAGGCTATATCGATTCTCACGACACCATATGTATTTTGGGGGCGTGCTGATCTAAGCCCGAAACAAACGATATATTTATTAGGGTGATAAATTTGTCATGATTTACCCCTCTCGCTATTTGGCTCGACATCTAGTCCATACACCCCAGGGAGGTCAAAGTTCACTGCTCGAACCACGAAGCTTCCATAGTTCGAATAGGAGAAGCGTTTTACTCTTGTACTTCCACTGGTGACTTCTTCACCTGCAAAATATTAATATGAAACCCCTTCTTAATAAAAAAAAAATTAGTCGCGGTGACGTCCTGATGTTGTCCGGATGCGATCCTACACCGTTTCTATTAAGAAGCTCCAATCGGGATAACATCAGGACGACATCCGGACGACATCGGGGTGAGATTCACCCTAGTCGGGTCAGGGTGATAGCGCGGTAACGTCCTGACGACATCCGGACGACATCCTGATAAACCGCCTAACCGCCGACGTCATGGCCGTGAATAAAAAAAAACAGCGCGCGCCGATACTCCGTGTCGCCCCAGCTGTTCGCGTGATGAGGGAGGTGCGGTTGTTATGGTGACCTACCCGAGTGAGGATTTTGCGGATGCTAGATTAAGAATGGGTCCGAAGACTCACCGCGTGTTTTGCGACCTGACCCCCTACTTTTTCTCATCCACAAGTCGCTCGGGTAACATCGAGGTGAGGTTTATTTTTCCCAATAGACCGCTTCTGTAATGTATGCAAATAATATGCGTATGACGTCAGACTCCCCGTTGGCAAGCTTAACAATAGTAACTAGGTCCGGCAAGCTAAGTTTGCCGGAGCTTGCCGGACCTAGTTACTATTATTAAGCTTGCCAACGGGGAGTCTGACGTCATACGCATATTATTTGCATACATTAAAGAAGCGGTCTATTAAGAAGGGTTTAAATCAACTAGTTTATAAAGAAGCTAGAGTAAAACTATAGGGGCGGGGCAAAGGTTGGATAGATGTGATATGTGAGGGATGTCCACAGAATTACCATGTTTCATCGCAATAGTTGTTAATTTGAATGTTTCATATTTACGAAGATCCAATAAAAACTGACTGTTAATGACACAAATTTGGTACATAATTATAATCGACACTAAAACAACAGTTCATTAGCAGGAAATCAATCACATGGTTTAAGATATAGTCCATACAAATAAAAGCTACATTTCTTTCGATCATCCGAAATAATTCAGTTCGCTCACGTTGGTAGTACATTTTAAATCAAGCCGAGAAAACTTTTTTTGTCAAATCGTTTAATATTTAGTTGTAAGAATACAGGGTGATATACATATTTTGTTTCCCAGCATTATAATTATATTTACCGTTAAGTCGTGAACAAAGATTGGCTCATTCTGTTTGGCCGTGTGTACGCATAATATGTTAAAATTTCGCGAAAACAAAGCGTTAATTGTGTAAGTGTTCGGAAACATTTTATGTTCGTGGAAATGGGAAATGGATATGACGTTCATGAAAATGACAAAATAGGGTAAATATATATTATAGCAGTGCATTTTTGCAAATATGGAAAATGGGTTTCCTTCTTTTATGAACGGCCACATGGGCTATTGCTTGTATACTTGTCATGCTTGTTCTTGTTGAGTACCGTTTGTGTGTTTGCTGAAATGTACTTGAAACACAGCAAGTACGGGGTTATTTGTACAAATAGAAAACGATCATGCGTATCCCCATTTCACTATGGATGATGGGGTGAAGCTGCCGGGCTACTTACACCTTTTAAGTAAGCTTTGGAGTATCATAAAATAATAGATTTGCCATCATTACCATTCGATTTCTACAATATGCAGTCGTAAAGAGTGACTGGGGTCAGAGGTCCATTCCGTTGCCAACATAATATATAACCAATATCTCACAACACTTTGTAAGATTTGTAGTATTTTTTGAGGTAATATAAAACCACTGATTTTCATTTTACCATTTGAATCGTACAATATGTAGTCGTAGAGAGTGATTGGCCCATTCCGTTCACCACAGGAAGGTTTGTCCCACGTGATGACGAGGCTGACATTAACAGGACTCCCCGTCGGATCTGAAGGAAACATAACACAAATTATGATTTAAATTCTTATTTATAATAAGTGATCTTGAATGTTGTGTTTTGAAGCCAAAATCAGTTGGAGCTTTTACTGTTTTGTTGCTTGCCAGAAGAATAAAATGAGTTTTGGTTGTTTGAGTGTCTAGTTCCTAAATAAAGAAGATTTTGACCAAATATGCAGCGTGACAGAGGTTGTTCAGAATCGATCAGAATAGGTATAGGGGGGTTGAAACACCCCCTGGGCAAAAAGATGACTGCATTGGAGTGCTCAAATACCCCCTTTAGTTTGTTGTCAGTCTCGGGTACACTTTTAACTGGTCTCGGGTCCACTTTGTACAGGTCTTATATTGGTCTAGATCTTCATAACCAATGGTCTCGGAACCCCTTCCACCCATGAGGACACAACTCAACCAGTGGTCTTGGCCTCAACCTCGAAATGGTTTGGCGATGGACATCCCCCACCCCCCTCTTGCACGACTCTCAACCAGTGGACTCGGCCTCGGCCTCGGCCTCGACCTCGACCTCGAAATTGTTTGGCGACGGACATTTCCCCCCCCCCCCCCCGCTTACAAGACTCTCAACCAGTGGTCCCGGCCTCGGCCGTGGCCTCAAATTTGTTTGGCGATGAACAATACAACGCTTAAGGTCATTCCCCATGTGCCACTATGATTCATGAAATAAAAAGTAACGAAAGGAGCTTTTATCGCTGGATTATTTCACGTGGAGATTCTTTCGCGAAGCAAATGTCACGAAACAATAATCGCAATTCTACAACACAAATAAGAGCAATTGCGACCAGAGAATCTGCAGGACTGTACACAGGGGCGTGAACATTTCATATCTTTAGGACCAAAAATTAACATCTGATATTGGCCAAAAAAACATGTTATTTTAAGGGAGGTAAAACATACAAGTTTTAGACTTAGCTCACTATCATTTCAAGGCAAAAGTATACGTTAGGTATAATGGTTCGTTGATCATACGAAACAAAAGTAGATAATTATGGTGAACAGCCGTACTTACACGAATAACCAGTCACCGCACTGCGATAATGAGCCGGACCGTACCGGCCGACTGATGTGTTTCCCTGGACAGCTATCCTGTACTCCGAGTAAGGAAGAAGGCCTCTGATGACAAACGAGAAAGTCGAACCGTCGACCACACCAGCCAGCTCCAGGCGTGTCGATCCTGATATATCTTCACACGAGTCTCTCGTCAGAAGCTGGTAGTGGATCACATAGTTGGTTGGCTGACAAGGAGTTGAGGTAAAAGCTGGTTTTGTCCATGTGACGTTAATGCCAATGTCATCGGGGTCCTCTTGTAATGCAGTAATGTTTGTTATTGTTGGCATATCAGGGGCTATGAGATAAAAGAAAGAGTATGAAAGGTTACAGCCATAGGTTAATCTTATTCATACATCTTTTGCTCAATATTTGGAGGTGGATTGCACTTTCGTTGACAAAGGGTCCAGATTAATGCAAGTCTTGTCATAGTAACCAGTTTGATTGGGGTTCTCTTGAAATATAGTAGTTTTTGTTTTTGGCATATCGGGTGCTATGAGATAATCTAAGTAACAATATGATCATTTTTAAACTATAGGTGAATTATATATGAAGAGCTCCGTTCCAAATGGCGCTAAATCCACTTTCCATAAAAATTGAGTTAACGATATGTCTATATTTATAAGCTCCGTAGCTATCTAGGAATCCACATTTTACGAAAAATTACTCTCAAAATCAAAATAATTATAGAAAGTTAAATTTTCTTATTCACATAGGCAGGTATACAAAGTTTGGCAAAGAAACCTGTTTTCCTCGAAATTTGAAAATAAAGTGGGTATAGCGCCTTTTGGAAGTAAGCTCTTCATATGCTTGCAAAACATAAATTGGGCGGTATTCCATAAACTTCTTAGAAAACGTGCTTATAATAAGCAAATTGTCTAAGAAAATGTACTTACGTTAACACATGTTTCATGCCATATTCCATAACGTTCAATTTGCTTAATACGATAGGCAAATGTCTAAGAAAATGTACTAACGTGAGCCGCGGATAAGACGAAATACTTCCTTATTATATGACGTCCCCCTATACATTAAATGGACTTAGTAACATTGTCCAAATCCTCAAAATAACATTTTTATTCTAGCGGTTCCCCTTATACCTTGTTGTATTCGTATTAACAATAAAATCATGGGACAGGTTTCGGTTTTTCAAATTTCCCTTTCGTTACAAAGATATGTATGATTGAAGTATTCAGATAAGAAAAACTCCGGGCGAGTTTTTCTTCCGAGTACAAAGTGAGTGCAGTGAGTTACTGAATATCACTTTGCATTTTCGCTCATTACTTGGCCATACAATGTCCATTTGACTTGAAATGTTCACACAATACCCTGTGGACATATGAGATAACAACAATATACATTGCATCAACCATTCATCACTTTTTGCACATGTCAACAAAGTTACTAGATCCCTTTAACTTTACTCTTTCGAATTTGTATTACCAATCGAAGGTAGAACATGTTTTGGTTTCTCGATTTTTTCTTTCAAAATACAGGAATTTATTACTAGAATGTTTGAATTTTATAGTCTCACTGTGACCGTTCAACTGTATAAAGTATTGGCAAAGAAATGACAAATATCATTTTGCAGTTGTGTTCTCATTACTTGCCCATACAAAAAGAGAATCAATTCTTCATGGAATTGTTACAAATCCCTCACTGGACATTATTGTATTACATGGATGCAAATGTTATGAATCCTTAGTCCGTTTTTGCATTAGTCAACATAGTATGAGGATCCGTTTCAGGCAAGTTTCATTTGCGTCACATTATAATGTAATGGCATCAACAATGTACTAATGTACTAATAAGCCTAATTTAAAGAGGTTGCAGTTTAAACTTCTTTTTTTTAACTATTGATTCCACGCCGGTAAAACACGAATTGTCCCGTTTACCAAAACGTGACGTGAGTGTTTAATCAAGATTATTAAATTGCAAGCGCTTGTTACTAAGATTAGACAAACATGCATACACGTGTTAAAATGATCGACGAAATGCTGAACCCCCTAAGAGACGATAATATGCAGTTCTGTCATTTAGTAAATGTACAACATACCATTTGCATTATGTGTCTTGTTATTAGAATAATTCTAAAGACGTGTCACGGGTGTCGTGCGTGAATTTTGACAAATGTTGACTTGCAGCTGAAAGCTACTATACGCAGCGGTCCATACATTCCGCATTACGCCAGAAGTTGCCGCGATCTTAGTCTGCGCGTGGCCGTTAAAGGGTGACTAAATTACAAATGCATGTTGACTTTTGTTGATCTGTAATAATGAATACATCACACATCTTTTGATTTTTTGATGTACTGTGTTGTCATATTGTTTATATTATTTTGTATATTACTTTTATTCTACCTGCTAAGCTCCATCCCTAAAAAAAACCTCCAGAAGCAAATTACTTTTGTGACATCATATGCCAGTCATTCATCAGTCAGATAGATGAACAAAGACATTGATATGTCCCTTCCCATCAACTTACCACCTGTTCACAATAGCATTGCATGTTTGTATACAATGCCCACTCACCATGTAAAGAAGGGTTTCAATGAAAACATGCAATGCTAATGCAATAAGGTACTCAGTGGGTGAGGACATACCACTGTCTTTTGTTCATGTTTATATAGCTGATTGATGGTTGACTGGCATGATGATGTCACAAAAGTCATTTGCTTCTGGAGGTTTTTTTAGGGGTGAGCTTAGCAGGTAGAATAAAGTAATAGAAAAAATAATATAAAAAATATGACAAAAATGTACATCAAAAAGTCAAAAGATATGTGATGAATTCATTATTACAGATCAACAAAAGTCAACATGCATTTGTAATTTAGTCACCCTTTAATGGCGTTGTATTTACATGCATACATGTGAAATTAGTGTCTCCTCAACGACAATTTACATTATTTGTTTTAACACAAGCGCCAATTTACATGAGCTTCCGAGGATTGCATATAGTATATCAACAAACTGTTGGGTCACGTAACCCAACACTTCTAGACTTGGGTGACCTGTTTCACGAAGGGGCGCAAAACGTGAACGTGATACGTGATACGTGACCAATCGTTGCAAGCCAGACAACTAGTTTAGATGACGCGCCGAGATGACACGCCGAGACAAATGAAAAAGTGGATTTTCTGAATTATTATTTTATTTTTATTATTATTTTTTTTAATTTATTTATTTATTTTTGTTTTCATTTTTTTTTTTTTTTTTTTTGGGGGGGGAGGGGGGGGGGGGGGGTTCGTGTAATAACTAATAATGTTAGTTTTACCAACCTGATATACCAGTAGTTGCATTTATTGCTTTCAATTCGCCGACTGCACCCGCCACTATCACTATGCGAACCTCGAAGCGGTAAGTCGAGCAAGGATACAATCCTTCAAAGCAGACTGATTTGTTTCTTGTTTGGCTATCTTCCTGAACGTTCTCATCCAATGGTTCATAGATCATCCTGTACTCATAGTAGTCAATTTGGCCATTTATATCTTCACACGGAGGATCTTCCCACATGAAAGTCAGAGATTCAACAGAAGCCGAGTAGGTCAAGTTTTGACAGTTGATGGTGCTGTGGTGTTGAGGTCAAACAAAAACACTAAATACAACAATTATTATTTCAGATAGTGTAGTGTAATCTTAAAGGGCTAGTTTAGTTTTGGTATAGAGAGGGCGGTGCACATCACAATTTTGTTGTGAGGTAATGAAAAACTGAGTGTCGAATTTGAGAGAACATGCAATTTTAATGGCAGAATAAACTTATTTGGTCAAAATCGACCCAGAAACGGCTGAAATATCTGATCTTATAATTATTGGGGCCCAAATAATTAGACGATATTTCAAAAGATTTAAAAAATGCTTGCACTTTTTCAAAAATTAAGTGTTTTTTAAATAGTTGTTGATGATCTCTCTATTTAATCATTATTTCAATAAAACATCACATGCATAATCTTGTATGAAAAATGGTTTGAAACCAATGCCTTTTAGAAAGCGCCCTCTTGTGTTTTAATGGCTCTTTTTTTAATGATAACTGGCTTTTTACTTAGTCGTTTGTAATTTTGTGTACCTTTCGAGCATGGTGGGGAGTTATAACTATTAGTTTATAATGGTACTATCCAGGTTTGGTTACTAAAGTTCAGCCTTACCAAAACTGTACTACCCCTTTAATTAAATAACTATTTAAGCGCAGTAGAGTATATGTTTATAGTAGCTGCGCTATATTAATGTTCATATTATTATTGTTAGTATTATTAATACTTATCGAACAAATATGCTGCATTCAAATCTAAACTATTCTCGGTATTGCTTTTTGGGATGAAACAAATTACTTTTTTTTTTCGATTCCTCCAAACACAAACAGACACAAATAACATCATTGCACTGAAAATGATCATTACAATCTAAGAAATCTTATATATTTAACAATCCAAAATACTTTGTATGGGCTATAAACAATGCACAGTACACTGAAGGATGAGGATCTCGAAGGTCCTTAACCCTAAAGGGCCAGGGCGCTATAATTCCACAATGTCGTGCAGGTAACACCACGCCGATTCATGAAAATGTTTCATTACAAGCTTTACATCTTTTCATATGAAATTTGCGACGACATGATATCATTTTGGTTAGTGAATGTTTGCCCAGAAATTGATAAATTTCTTGATTTGTATAGAAATCCTACATAAATTGGGTTATTTCCATAGAATTCTTAGCATTCTTAAAACATTCATTGTTTTTCATTTTAATCACTGCAATTATTTAATTTAGGCTCAAAATTGTTCGATAATGGTTACAGAAAAACAAAAGAAATCCCAAAACAAAGAAATAAATTTATAAATTGGTAGCTATTACATTTGTTTAATATTCTTTATAAAGTTAGTTATTATGTCATAAAGAATATATATGCATATAATTACTATATTCCAAATAAAACTTTTTTATTGACTTTATTTATAAACAAAAAAGGATTTTGGAATAAGTTTGCAAGATTTTGTTTTTAGTATTCGGATATCCGGATAGTAAAAAAAAGTCAAATTCGAATACCAAAAGCTGTTCAGCTTTTAGCATTATTCAGATATTTGTCCCAGGCCGATTATTTTCAATAATTAGGAATCGATTATTTAAAAAGATAATTATGCAGTCTTGGAGATTATGCCCCAAGCTACCACCAGCCTAAATTGTGTGGCCGAGATTGTGAATCAGCCCCCTGATATCCCGGCTATAGCATAGCCAAACAAACTTGGTCAGAATAGTATTAAGACCTAGTGACGTATCCTTTTGCTCGAAACTCAAAATAAAGGAATGCCTATTAGAAAAGCAATTATCTCATAAATTTATCAAAGTAATTTACCTCCCTGTTGTGTAGTCCCTTTTATATATACTGCAGTACTCAGAGCACCGTTCACAATAGCTGTGATGGATATACGATAGACAGCATAATCTTCCAGATCTGAGATGGTTTGACTGATGTAATTCCCGCTCGTCGCTGTAATGTTCATCGACATGATGGAGCTGTTCGAGATCAAGCTCATTGGGCATGCCTCATGTTTGATGAGTTGATACGTCAGGTTGTAGCTACTCACAGAACATTTAGAAGGTATAGACATGATACCATCAAACTACCAGGGATATATGCATTAGCAGTTAGGTTTCCATCTGTAATAAAGAAAGGCGAAGGCTCTTATTTTTAAAGCAAATTGATACAAGATGATTAAGCAGTATAACAGACACATTGACACACAAATGGAGTCAAAGTGAAGTTCAATAATAATATGAGTGTACAAAATAAGTATTAACACATTGTTTTTTTATACACTTTTATTTTATTTTCACACACAAAAAAAAGCTGTACACTTGACTAAACTCAGTATACATGTAATAATATTTAATTTAAGAGGGAACTTTGGACAAGCCTTGAACGTTCGGTGGGTGATTTATCCATTAACATTGGTTTACTTTAACATATTTATGCATGTTTGTAAAGGTTCATTCATTACAGAATATAAAATACTTAATTACTTTTTTGAAAGAACCTTACATGAAACACTTGTAGCTGCAATCGCTGTCGAGACTGCTCCAGTATATTCGTTATTACCAGGTGCTATGAAGAGTTTGTACATGGTACAGGATTCCAGACCCCCCAGGCTCACTGATGAAGTGTCGATGGCTCTGATACGCTGGCTTGATACTGGATTCCTTCCCGTCTGTATTATTTCGTCTTTATACACCCTCGCAAAGTATATCTAAATATGTCGCTGTTGATGTCCCTACATGTCAAAGGTTGCCATGTAAACCCGAGGCTAGTGTTGGTTGCAAGAGACGGGTCACTGGTCACGTGAGTAATGATTGATGGCCCTGCGTGAATTTAAAGAAATTATGTTATGTCTATTTATCTGAAGAAAGACAAATACATTACAACGTACACACATTTCACAAATAAAAAAAAATAATAATGTAATACCAATTACAGCAAGAAAACTCATTTAATTATCTTATTCATATTTGATCCAAAGATGTGCATATTAATATTTTAGACGTGGTGTGGCAAGATAGGTATAGACTAGCAACTAAATATATCGAAATTATCTTCTCTTTTATACAGAGCTATTATCAATATTGTGGAGATTGTATGGTAAGACTAGTATAGACATATATGAGTTCCAATCGTGATGTCTCGAGTTTGAAACCAGAGTGTTTTCCTTAAGAAAGATAAATTATCCACATTTGCTGCTTTCCACCCATGTGTATGAATGGGTACCCAGAATGATTCATTAGGACCTTACAGGTGCCTGGCTCGAATGCTCATCAGCAGTGTCGAAAATGTACACTTTGAGTACTTGGATTGTACGGTGTGTATCCTATGAACATAGCATTAATAACAATGCACCGTGAAAATTAACATATACTCGGCAAAAAAAGAAACTGGACACTTGTATAAGACCAAATATTTCATATTCATTTACGATAAAATATATGATATTGTATATCAAATTAAAGATAAAACGACCCTCTTCAATATTGGCATAAAATCCAAATGAAATCATTCATGCATGACTTGTCACGGTCAGTTAACCACAGCAAGGTCTGTTTTCAAAAATAGCAAAAATGGAACATCCACTCAACCATATAAATGTTGATAATCATAATCTAAAACGCTATATTCATGACATGGCATCATTTTTCAATACAAATGTGACCTTTTCTATCTTCATCTCAATAAATGTATAAATGAAGACAAATTGTGAACGTTATAGGTTTTATTTTCCGATCCAAAAGTAACAAACTAGGGAATTCCATGGCAAAGGTTTATTAGTCGAAACCACAGTTTGTGCCCTTATTTCAGCATGAAAAATGGTATAAATTCTTCTCAAGAATTCTACCGTAGTCTACAGATCTTCAAAACCTGATGTCACCATTGGTCAAACAGTTGGGCAGTCTTTAACATGACATTTCTCTAGGTAACTATGGTTAAAATTGCAGGGGACACACTTAAACAGACAAGCTTCATGCCTCTAATACAGACCTGTATGATGATGCTCTCATAACCTGGCCCTGTTTTATTGACGAATTTGTATTTTCAGAGATTGTTCATAACAATAAAGTTAAATAATGTCATAAGTTACTTGCCCCGCACATCTTGTTTTAAGTGAAACGCTTACTTTCATCCTGATCATTTCAGTCGAATGGTGTGGTCCTCCATTGTTTTTGCTATTTTTGAAAACAGACCTTGCTATTGTTAATTGACCATGGCATTTCATGCATGAACGATTACACCTTTAATTTATACCCGCATGCAGAGGACTAAATTTCCTTTAATTTGATATATGATAATCTACACTTTATCGTATATTAATATGAAATATTTCAACTTTTACAAGTGTCCAGTTTCTTTTTTGGGGGAGTATATATAAGTTACGGGCACTATTTAAAGTAGCTGAGCGAAGAAATATCACAAAATGTCACAAAATAGACAAATTATACATGTACGGGAAGCTTATACCAACCAGAACACAAATCATCTGCTCTTAAGTCTCAAAATATCAATGAAACGCGATAAGAAGCGTGTTTCCAAGACCCTTCTCAGAATTTCTATATGGCTTGAAACGGGAATTACCGAGTACGGAATAATGACGTAACACGTGCGAGTCCTCCGCCTAGAGCGTAGAGCGAGGCGTACAACTGTGTATTAAAACCCTCACAAGAAGTTCCGCAATTCAAGTTTGAGCGTTCATATATCTCTCATGTTATTTTATTACCGTTCATGAGTTTGGTATAATTGGAAGGCTTGTATTCCCCACTTTAAACTGATATGACATTTGCCCGTTTGCCATGAATATGTTATCATGGAATGCGCATGACACCCGAATATGGGGCAAAGTCAAAAGAAAACCTGAAGTCACCCTTGGTCAAACATTTGGGCAGTCTTTTACATGACATTTCTCTAGGTAACTGTGGTTAAATTTGCAAGGGACACATTAAATAGACAAGCTTCATGCCTGTAATACAGACCAGTATGATAATGCTCTCATAACCTGGCCCTGTTTTATTGACAAATTTGTATTTCCAGAGTTTGTTCATAACAATAAAGTTGAATAATGTCATAATTTACTTGCCCCGCTCATCTTGTTTTAAGTGAAACGCTTACTATCATTTCAGTCGAATGGTGTGGTCCTCCATTGTTTTGTAGTAGTAGTAGTAGTAGTAGTAGTAGTAGTAGTAGTAGTAGTAGTAGTAGTAGTAGTAGTAGTAGTAGTAGTAGTACTTGTAGCAGTATCTGCACAACAACAAAACAATCTGCCAATAAAGGGGCCCTGTTGAAGATGTATTTTCAATATAAAAAGAACATGATATGTGTACGGTACATTTATAATCGTGTGTTTGTTTTATCGTTACATCATGTATCTCATGAGAATAATTTCCCATGGTGAAATTCCCATTGACTATATTAACAATTTTGCCAATTGAAATCAATTGGTAGCAATTGAAAATTACCCATTGAAAATTACCAATTGAAATCAATTGGTAATCGAAGAGTATATGGAAAATGAAACGAATACCCATTGAAACCAATGCCAATGGGTACCAACTACCAATTGAATTCAGTTTCAATTGATACCAATTAGAATTTCAATGGGTATAAATTGGTTTCAATGGGTACCCATTGAATTCAATGGGTACCAATTAGAATTTTAACTAAAAATTTTGTCCTGGGTAAACTCTTCGAAATTCATATAATTGTATTTCCCTTTATTACTATAATATAATATAAAAACATGTATGGACACTCACTATCTTTGGCCGTGTTCGCAGTCACATTACGAGCTTCACTCTCCCCAGCCTCGTTTTGTGCAGTGATAGATATATTGTACATGGAGTAGGGGTGAAGGGTGGTTAAAGTATACGTCGTCTCATTGGTACGGACTTCAAGTTGGATGGGGTTCATCTCGGGCTCTGGACATGCGAGGTAGCGGTGGAGTGCGTAGCGGATGATGAATAGGTTGGGTCTGCACGATGATGCCGGGACGGTCCAGGAGATCTCTATGAAATGTGTTTTGGGGGGTTGAATATAGGACACCGGGCCAGGAACTCTAATACTCGTTACCTCCACGGGGGCAGAAGCTGAAAGGCAAATGGAAGAAAGTGTTTCAATATTGTTAGATGATCTTGATAACGATACAGATATGTATACATGTAGGTTATGACACATATTAAAAAGACAAAACAAACAAATACTGTACATAACATAGTCGACTTTTGTCATGACACTTCTAAAAGAGAAAACAAATAGTTTAATGTTTTAAAGAACCTTACATGGAACACTAGTAGTTGCAATGGCTGTCGTCCCCGTCGAGATTGATCCAATAAAGCTGTCACTAACATGCGTTATGAAGGGTTGGTACATTGTACAGGATTCCAGATCCCCAGGCTCACGGATGAAGTATCCATGGATCTGATATAGTGGGCTGATGCTAGATCACCCCGATTAGTTACCCCGTCTCTATACACTCTTACAAAGTAATATCTAAAGCTCTCGGTGTTGCTGTCCCTACATGTCAATGGTTGCCACGTAAACTCGAGGCTTGTGGAGGTTGCAAGAGAGTAGTGATTGATGGCTCTGGGTGAATTTTAAACAAATAATTTTGTTTTCATTTATCTGTAAAAATATACATGCTTATTTGTACACACATTTGACTTTTTTTTTTTGAAAAATGGAATAATAATTTATTATTTATTAAAGCAAGACAATTGTTCATATTTGATCCAGAGATATGGATATTGATATTGTTGATTTTGTGAGGCAAGATTAGTAGAACAACACAAATGTATCTAAAGTATCTTATTAAATATACATGTATTTGATACAGAGATATATTTATATTATGGAGGTCGTATGGTAAGGTTAGTATAGATCATATGCCTTCCAATTGTGAGGTCCTGAGTTCGAAACTAAAGTGTGCCCTTTACGTTGTTGTTTCAGAAAGCTGGGTGATCCATATGTGCTGCTCTCCACCCAGGTGTATACATGGGTACCCAGAATGATTGGAAGATCATTCCTTTGGACATAATAGGTACCTGGCTGGAATGCTCCCAAGCGAGTCGAAAATATGCACTTTGAGTGCTAGGTTTATTGTAGTTTGTATCCTATAATCATATTGTAACGATTCTGTCTTTTCGACGGACAAAATTGTTATAGGATGAAGATGATGATGATATAATGGATGTCTGGATGGCCGAGGTTATATAGTTCTAAATCACATTCATAATCACATTCACTCTTTAAGCACGTTCCACAAGCTTGGAGAATAGATCACAGCTGGCGAGAGTTATTCGGTTACTCGTTTATTCTTCCATAAACAACTTCGTACAATGCAATGACGAACAGGACTAACTCTAAGTATAACTTCTAACTGAACTAACTTCGTACTCAAACTGTCTTCTACAACTTAACTGTCTCAAATCTTGTACTGAACTGACGACTGACTAAACTGAACTCCACTCCCTAATAATAACTGACTTTTATCAACCGCACTAACAACTTAATAACTGCTAACACTGAACTTGATCTCAACGTATATGAACCCCGAGTGAGAGAGATGTCGAGCTTATATAGGCTAGAGGACAAAGGATGACATCTATTAAGACACTAACTAAAAGGTTACTAAATGCAGCAAAGAACAAACTCTAGCGACTTGACATTACAATGGACTTACTTCTTAGAAATACAGTAATCCCTAAACATTACAGAGCTTAAAGGGATAGTTGAGTTCTGGTAAGGAGAGTACAGTTTTAGTGAAACTGAATTTTAGTAACCAAAACCTGCATCATTACATTACAAACTAATAGTTATAACTAGAAAGGAACACAACATTACAAATGACGTAGTAAAGATCATGTTATCATTCAAAAAGAGCCGTTAAAACGTAAGAGGGCGCTCTCTAAACACTCATCGGTTTCAACCATTTTGAATACAATATTGTGAATGTGATGCTTTGTTGAAATAGTGATTAGATAGAGAAATAACCAACAACTATTTAAATACCTATTTGTAACTTTTTTGAAAAGAGGAAGCATTTTTAAAAATTTTTAACGGCTGGTTCAAAATTCTCTAATAAACCCGGGGCCCCGGGTTTATTACAAATTGTTATATTTATGGATATTTCAGCCGTTTCTGAACCGATTTTGATCAAACAAAGATGATTTTATTGTTTAAATATTATGCTCTTTCAAATTTTACACTCAGTTTTGCATTACCTCACAAACCAATTAAGTAGTCTAGCGCCCTCTCTACCAAAACTCAACTTTCCCTTTAAGGTTAAGATAACGGCAACATCTGAGAGAAGGGTCAACACAATAGAGGGTGTTACTGTAGGTAGGTGTGAAGTTCATGTCTACAGGATTAAAGCAAGATTAAAGACAGGGTAACACAGATTTAATGACATCAAAGAGCATCACCGCTCTTGAGAGGGGTGAACGGTTAAACAATGGCATTATAAGGTGAGGGTTAAGTGGGAACCAATTCACACGGTTTAAGTGAGTGGATAAGTTGCTGGTTGGTAAACAGCGCAATAACAAAGAAGTAACAGACTATATACATGGGGACTATTAAATGCATGTATCTACATTCGTAACAATATTAACAATAATAATGCACAGTGAACACTAAAAATAGATACGGGCACTATGTAAGTCTAGCCACCGTTATTATTATCTGTAGCAGTAGTAGTATATATACAAAAAAAAGGACATATTCTACCAATAAAGGGGCACTATTGAAAATGTATTTTTATTATTAAAAAAAGAACATGGTGTCTGTATCGTACATGTAGTTATAATCTTGCGTTTATGTTTATTGTTTAATCATGTATCTCCTGAGAACAATTTTACTACAAATCAAAACCAGAAATGCATATTGTACTTCTTGTTTATCATACAACAAATGTATGAACACTATCTTTGTTCGTGTTCGCAGTCACATAACGAGCTTCACTTTCCCCAGCTTTGTTCCTTGCTATGATTGATATGCTGTACATGGAGTAGGGGTGAAGATTTATTAAATTATACGTCGTCTCATTGGTTCGGACTTCAAGTTGGATTGGGTTCTTCTCGGATTCTGGACATGTGAGGAAGCGGTGGAGTGCGTAGCGGATGATGAAGAGGTTGGGTCTGCACGATGAAGCTGGGACGTTGGATGAAACGTTCCAAGAGAGCTCTATGTGGGTCTTGAAAGTCCGAATATTTGTTATGTTCACGGGGCCGGGGGGTCATCGGCTATAATTATGCGGAGGGAATAAAATAGAATCAGTGGCAATTACTCCCATTTGTCTGTCTCATGTTGTGGATGTGGTGTGGCAGGATTGGTAGAGCGCGCGCTCTCCGATGCGTGGGATCCCGAGTTCGAACCCCGCACACTGCGTTTGTCCTTCAGAAAGACTATTTATCCACAATTGCTGCCCTCTACCCTGGTGTATAAATGGGGACCCGGAAGGATGGGAACGTGTTTCATTAGCACTGTGCGCGCCTAATAGGCGACTTGCTGAAATACTCCCTACGGAGTGTAAAATGTGCATTTAATGTGCAGGAATGATTGCAGTGTGTTTGCGTTGACCGGGGTGAAAATAATCCTGTAAAGCGCTATGATCCCCACGGGAATAACGCTATATAAATAACAGTTATTATTACTATTATGCAGTGTGTGAGTTATTTTCAAAACAAACATTGTAATCATTAAATAAGTAATCATTCTTCGGGCAAATGACAATTAAAAATGTTTTACCCATTGCCTATACATTGTCTAATGAATTTCACATTTAGTTTATAATAGTTGAATTAACAGAAGCGTTACAAAATCATCAAGATTTGTCTATGATATGTTTGATCATAAATGTTGTTTGTAAGTATCGGCTTCCATGGTGGTGTAGATAATACGGTTGGTTTACGGTTGCACCATGTATAAGGAGGGGATTGGTAAGTCCTGAGAAGGACTGGTGGGATTCTTTCTAGGATAGTCCTAAAAAGGACTGTGGTAGTCCTAGAAAGGACTGTTGGTAGTCCTGGAAAGGACTGTTGGTAGTCCTGGAAAGGACTGTTTGTATTCTTTCTTGAGCTTGTACTTCTGAAAAGAACTACAGCGCCGGTATGGTTATTGTGAGGCGAGGGTTTGGTGGTAGGAGGGGCTCGACGTTTCGAACAGGTTGACTGTCCGTCGTCAGGAGTGACTCCTCACAATAACCATACCGGCGCTGTAGTTCTTTTCAGAACTACAAGCTCAAGAAGAATACAAACAGTCCTTTCCAGGACTACCAACAGTCCTTTCTAGGACTACCACAGTCCTTTTTAGGACTATCCTAGAAAGAATCCCAACAGTCCTTCTCAGGACTTACCAATCCCCTCCTTATACATGGTGCAACCGCAAACCAACCGTATCATGTTTGATCATTATTGCGTGTTACTGCAAAGCGACCCTTAAATGGACCTTAACATAAGTTCATCCTTGAGGACAGAATCTTAGTTTGGTCTTAAGATTCAATCAGAAATTGCGAACAAATGTAATCGAATTCGGTTACAGTTTCCATGCAATTGATTTCAGTTTGGCGACACCATTATGAACGGCCAAAAAAGTACAGGGAATCTGAGACAATCATAAACCTGAATCCAGGTCAATTTGGACGAACTCTAACTGAAACAACATGATTTTTAAGAGAGATCCTACCATCTTTAGTCTCATTAGCACCCTCAACATTTTCAATGGCACTACTAGTTGTACTCTGGTCATTATTCATGTTATTCAATCGTTATTATTTCATAATTGGGAGTGAGAAGACCATATTATTTGAAAAATAATTAAAATATAAATTAAAATATGCCAAACAAAGTGCATCAGAGAGTACAATAACCATCGTTTGATATGATCCAAAATAATCTCAAACATGTTCACATTATAATATTTACATATTTGTTTCCCTGACTGCCATTTTTTAAGACACACGATACAGTAAATTACATGTTACCTACAAATGCATATTTTCATACACATACGTATCTGGTTATATCAGTAATAGCTCAATCACATTCGCCACGGCGGCCGCACGGTCTTAAATATCTACGGTCAATAACAATTATACACTGTTAAAACGCTGTGTAAAAAAAAAAAGCTGTGTAAAAATGGTTGTTGATTCTTTTCATACAACTTTAGGTGTAGCATGATAAGTTGTACAAAGAAGGGTTGCGGAAAGCGGCCATTGTTCAAGCGTTGATGAAACGTGTTAAATCACGTGATAGTTTCGACTGTGAAATCATCGCGACAAAACCCCTTTTGTCCCATCGCAAACCAAGCGAACCGAGTTTAGCGCAGTGGTAGCGTGTTAGACTTATAACCCAAAGACCCCCAGTTCGATTCATACCCTTGCCGCTTTTACATCTTGTTTTGTATTTGATATTTCAACAACAGGATTGTTGAAATTTATTCTAAACAACAGTTGTGTAAACTTTAAACAACTAGGGTCGTTGAATGATTTCAACAACAGTTGGATGGTTCATATGTCAAACAGCGGTTGTTGAACATTTTCAACAGGTTGCTGAATTTGTTTGCACAGCGTTTTAACAGTCTAGGGCCGCCGTAACATTTATACGGTCACATACTTTAGCAGTCACATTTGCCACGGCCGCCGCACGGCGTATTTTTAATTTGTGGAGACTCTACTGCTAGTGGTAGCCACAATCATGTGGCGTGGATAATCTGAATAGTCAATAGCACAATGCAATACAGGGTGCCCCCCCCCCCCAAAAAAAAAACAAACAAACAAACAAACAAACAAAAACAAACAAACGGAGCGGGGCACTTCCCAAAATATAGTAACAAAATGATTATATCCATTGGATAGGGTGTCTTTTCCGATGGAAAAAAAACAACAAAAAAAACAGTAATTTTAAACGAGTATGGCAGCCCATGGCGCCCGCAAGGCTACCATACGCCCGACGTACGGTCGACGTTGAACTGTTCTACGGCATGGCTACGGCGTGTCTCATTGCTACGGTGAACGTAGAAATTGAAAAAGTTATAACTCGGCGGGGACCCCTGCGGCCTGTAAAATATACGTCAAAAAGCTTTCAAGAACTCAAATTTGAGTTGGACTAAAATAGACAAATTATCATAGTGTACGCTCGTATAGGAAAAAGGAAAAGGGAGTGTTTCCTCGCAAACCAGTCAAGTCACTTACAGTCTTTTTTATTGTAATTATATTTTTGTACGCGTTATTGCATCAATAATTGTGTATTTATTGTAATTGTATGTTTGTGGACCCCTTTAAAAATAGGCTGTGCTGAAAGGGCATTCCTCCGTATGAAAGTAAACAAAAATATAAATACATGAGTAACACAAATGCAGAAAAGCTCTAAATTTGACAAAGAAAGGGGCAATTTAATTGATGCAAATGAGTTTTAAAATTATTAATAATTGCGAAAACATATTATATGAACCAAATCCCTGGTGTGTCACTTCACACATGATCGTTCACAATTTCGCGAAAAGGGGGAGTAATTTTCAAGATGCTCGCAGAATGAAAAAAGGGGTATTTGTTTCGCTGATGATATTTTGTGCGGATAGGAGATAAAAACAAGGTTATACACATTACATGAACATTTTCGCAACAATATGGGACACCTTTTATTGAAGGGCCACAATATACAGTGCGAGTCAAAAAAAAACGAAACCGGACTTTGATAGCTTTTAAATCCACAAATATACAAGTATATGATATTGGTATCCTGTTAAAGCTTGGGAAATGTCCTTTAAAATGATATATCATACACTCCGATCACTTCACGCTTCACCGAACGCGACCTAATTATCCAAAGGCATACAGAAACTACCGTGTCCAAGTTTGCAGTGTTCTTGTTTTGTGAATGGTTGCATTTGTTGTTTGATTGTCAAAGAAAACTTCATCCTGCATGTCCTATTCAGGGGACCCTGCCTCCAAACAGTGTGGTTGCTGATGTGAGGACGGTGTGTGATCCCCTTCCACCCTGATAAACATGAAAACACTGGCAATCACCTGATATTTTGTTATGATTCACCAAAAGGATATTCTTGAAATGTTCATTTGAAGAAAAAAAACGTAAACAGACGCATTCATTCATGATAAACACAACAAAAAACCTAAGTCCCCCTAATCAAAATTGCGTAAAAACGAAAAGGTTTTGAGCAAAATGACTTGGCAGGATTGTTCCTATATACACGTATTGACTAACTTCTCTGTGGAAATGAGATTGATCCACCTTGTCATGCATGAGTGAGCACACATTAAAGGCAAAATTGTCACTTTTCAAAAGTCACTAGAGTAAAAAAGTGACAATTTTGTCTTTAATGTGCGCTTACTCATGCATGACTCGACGGACCAATTTTATTTTCGCATATAAGTTAGTCAATAAGTCTAGAACAATCCTGCCAAGTTATTTTGCTCAAAACCTTTTCGTTAAAAAGTTATGCTATTTTGATTAGGGGGGACTTACTTTTTTGTTGTGTTTAGAACAAGACAACGGCAAACTTGGACACGGGTAGTTTTTGCATGACTTTGGATAATAAGGTCCTGCTCAATGATGCGTAAAGTGATCAAAATGTGTGATGCATCATTTTAAAGGCAATTTCCCAAGCTCTAACCCTAATAAGGCCGCGATTTTTCTTATTGCTCCAAAACGCTGTAAGATGACGCGCCGCTGCTTGGTGACTTTTTCTTTCGGGTCTTGCGCACATTTTAAAACAAAAAAAATGAAAATCGGACCTACCGTTACAAAGTCACGTGACCTTTTGTCTCTGCATGTCAGCCCAAAAATCGCTCAATTTTTTGATTTGTGTACAAAACATATGGAAATATCAATTTTCGTAAAATAAGGTAAATCATTGGTTATTTGGTGTTGTTTACATTTTATATGTTGGTTTTGGGGTTCAAAATAGTTAAATTATAGTTAGAAATAAAATAAACAACAAAAACAATAAAATACATAAGTTAAAAAAACAAAGAAATACATAAGAAATTATCAAAACAATAGAAAACATAAGGAAGAACCTGGCTCTTCCAAATTTTTTGTTGCATTATTATTCCAAATGCTCTAAAGAATATATGTAGTGAAAACCAGAGTTTAATTATGAAGAATATATGATTTATGGGTAAAAATATTAATTTCATGACGTATTTGCATAAATTACCATAAATATGCAAATCAGTGAATTTTTCAAAAAATTAAAATTACCATTGTATTCTATACACTTCACTTATCATGCGTGCAAATTTTCAGGGCGATCGGCAGCTCCGCGGCGAGATCTTAGGGGGGGGGGCATAATGCCCCCCCCCCCCCCCCCCCCACCCCCGGCCTGCTGAAGACCTCAAATAGCCCGGCCCTTTTAGGGTTAACATGATATCAATATCAACATATATATGTTTGTAATTGGGGATTTATAAGCTATCAAAGTCCGGTTTCGTTTTGTTTTACTCGCACTGTATATGTTGTTTGTGTACTTGAAGTCTTTATAGGATTGTTCTTGTAAGTCCAGAAATGCACAGTTTTGGGTTATATTGTTTGCCAATTAGTACCCGTCCTTGTCAGAAAAGGAGGGTATAATTTGCTGAAAAGTACCTGAAACGCGGCAAGTACGAGGTTATGTCAATGGGCCGTATGCATAAAAACAAGCAATTGCTTGTGCTAGCCTTTTGGTTGAATCGGTATGCATAAAAACAAGCAATTGCTTGCAAGCAAAAGCATTTGCTTACAAGCACAAGCAATTGCTTACTGCTCGTAAGCAATTGCTTGAAACCGTATGCATAAAACGAACCTTTTACTTGTCTTGATAAGCAATTGCTTGCGTTTTTTCAAGCACATCCAGACCAGCTTGAGCTCTTGCTTACTCAGGGCATTCGCGTTTAAGGATCACATTTTCATACCGTTTCAGGATGATTACGAGCTCTTTATTTCAGATGTTATGTTGTGACTTCATATTTAATACAATTTCTGATATTTTAGACTTTTTACGGCAATTTTCGTCCATCGATCTGCACAGAAACCCCCCTAATGATCTGTGCTGTTTCCCCCCTATTTGCGTAAGCAAAAATACTGCTGCCAGGTCGGGCACGAAGCATTGTTGTCCTGCAGTGCGATGTTCGCACAACCGTAACGATCCTTTGTCCAACACGTAAGCAATTGCTTAGGCAGTGCAAGCAAAAGGTTTGAGCACAAGCAAAAGCTTGTGCATATGTATTCAAGCAATTGCTTGAACTTGATCTTTTGCTTGCCAAGCTCTTGCTTGTGCTTAAAGCAATTGCTTATAAGCGATTGCTTGTTTTTATGCATACGGCCCATTGTTATGTACTTCGCAACAGCTCGGTTTTGGTCGCCCCATATTCATATGTAATGCAGATTGCATGATAAACAGTCAAGTTCAAAACAAAATGTTCAAGTTTCCATTCGTATGGAGATGAATGTTGAGGCAGTGATGCAGTATGAATGTCAAGGGTACATTCTCCTGTTATGTTATGACATTCTGCAACATTTCAGTTTTGAATAGGCTCCATATTCAGGTGCAATGCACAATCCATGATTACACTGACATTGCGATTGGGGCATCAATATATAAAGGAGAATGAACAAATTTATCAGTGATAACAAATTAATGTAGAGAATAACAAAGTAACAAGGGGGATATGAAGGCTCAAAATTGAATTGTGAAACTTATTCTGAGGAGTTTACTTTAAGCTCGTATGTAATTATTATATTCTTACCTGTCCTGACGTAACTCAATGCCGTCAATATCAGCAGAAAGTTAAATATTCGCTCCTCTGGATACATTTTTGCATCTACTTTAATGAGTAAACAGAATAATTTAAATTATCTTTCAGTCAAAATGAATTGAAAATAAGACCGTTTGCAACTTCAAAGATCATTCCTCAATTCTGTATAAACGAACGCCGATTCGTTTGAAACTCAGTGTCCCATCGTTAAAAAAAACGTTATTGTCTTTCCTGCAAAAGATAAAATTGCTCTCACTCTTAGAACAACTGATCAAAATACTGAATTCAAGTGCAAAGCTTGGAACCAGGAACATTCTCGCCTATTTTTTTTTCTGAAGTGATCAGTTTCACTTTATGGTGTACTTTTACTTGTTCTCTTATTTCCAATTGTGACCTTTCATAATAGAGCTTTCAACCAAAAGGCGCTAAATCCATTTTTTCAACTTCCGAGGAAAACCGGTTTCTTTGTCCCACTTTGTACACATGCCTATGGGAATATGAAAATTTAACTTTCTATATTTTGATTTTGAGTGAGTTATTTGTCGTAAAATGTGGATTCCTAGATAGCTACGTAGATTATACATGTAGATATATCGTTAACTAAATTTTTATGGAAAGTGGATTTAGCGCCTTTTGGAAGTGAGCTCTTATTATAAAACAATGTGTGATTAAGATTATCCATAAATAATTTAATCTAATAGTAGTCAATGAAGTATAGTTGCCAAAACAGTAAAACAGTAAAAAATAATAAAAAACATAAGGGAAAATCTAGGTAAAAATAAAAATGCATAAGGTTTGCCCCCCCCCCCCTCATCATTCACGTCCCCTCACCCCCTCCCCCCCCCCTTCTTCCAACAAAGAAAATCAGGCCACCATCGCTTTGCCGCTGACAAGACTGTTATTGTGGCTTGTTTTTCCCCAAAAGGGATGTACTCCCAACCCCCCTTCCCCACCCCTTGAGCGTTTTCAAACAACAATCGTTCAGGAAAAGGGCACCTTATTTATCATCATTATCATAAATGAAAGGCAAAAGTAAGGTGGCAAAGTTTTTAAAATGGGAAGGGTAATAAATTCTGGCTAGGGCTCTAAATGTATGAATTACCTTCGCCTTACAACAAAGCCCTCCGTCAAACAAAAAATGTGCGCTTTCTGGTGATTGGTTCTATAGGGTTCTATCAATCTCCGTACATGTAATACGAGTTTGGATGTGTTAATTAACAAACAATCTAATTATATCCTTAATAACCTCATTTTATGCATAATTACTCCACTAGTTTACATACGCATATTTGGTGCAGACCAAGGGATTTCGAAACATTGTATAGCATCCACAAAACATACTTATAATTCTAGCGGTTCTGGGAAACCTTGTTTTATTCGTGTATACTAAAAGGAGCATGGTTTTGGGTTTTCCAGATTTCTCTTTCAAAATAATTTTCATGATTGATGTGCTCGGACTTGAGAGTAACTTGTTAACAACATAAGAGCAATAAGTTAGCAATTTTGTCTGCACTTTCGCTCACTTCTTAGTTATATGACATTAAAAAAAACATATAACCATGGAATGTTCACATCATATTAGATCACTGAAATACAATGTACGCGTTTATTCTACCATTACCACGTTTTATCACAGCCATCGAGGGATGGAAGAACTTAATTTAGGAACTGTAATCTTGATCTAAGGAGACATGAACAAACGATAAAGCATTTGCATGTCAAAAAAGTTACCACATCCATTCCATAATGTTTTCCCGCTCTCACTCATGGACGCCAAAAGGCGGAGGACGGGGGTGTGCCTCCCCCCCCCCCCCCCCACCCCCCCTTCCCCTCCCGGGCTCCCCCATTGTCACACTCACACACAATTTTTGTTCATCGTTATTACATATTTGCACTGTATTCGTCTCTTAGATATGCATACAATATAGATATGCATACAATTACACAGTTTCAAGTAACACAAATGCAAAAGCTCCCTACTTTGGGAGGGATACACCACCTTCGACGCCCCTCAGTTGCTTTGCTACAAGGCAATGCTCCCTCCACTTTTGATATATGCTGAGGCACTTGTATCCACTTTGGAAATCAAACCTCGTAATAACAAGGAGCTATCAACCATAACAAGTAGCTTATTGTAACGTATATTTCATCATACCAGAGTAGAAGACAAAAACATAAAGAGCTCTTACCAAGAAAGTTATCTTGTTTTAAAATGTAATGTGAACAGTCGGTAGTCGAGTTCTGGAAATTCTGTAAACAAAACAGCTACATGTAATACATGGCGCAGACAGAGCCGACTCGACCCGATCCGACTGGTTTTCAGCCTGATTAACTCAGTATGCGCTGCCCTAGGACTCCGGTTTTCCAGTAAAGTGCCAGTCATTCGAGGTCATTCGAGGCCGATTCAACATGTTGGATCGGCTCCGACTGAGCGAAACATGACTCTAGCCTGACTGAAAACCAGTCGGATCTGGTCGAGTCGGCTCTGTCTGCGCCGGGCTTTAAGCTCAGCGCAATCAGAGGAGACAGAGCCGACTCGACCCGATCCGACCCGACCCGACCCGAACGAACGCCACAGTCGGTCTGATTCAGTCGCGGCTGATTCAACATGGTGAATCGGGCCCATTTGGCATCCGACTGGATTGCGACAGGCAAAGTCGGTGTCGTGAGGCAATGCACACAGACCCGATTCGACTGGTTTGTAGTCGGATCGGCTCTGTGTGCATTGTCTCTTTACTGCGATTTTACCAATCGAATGCCAGTCGGGGCCAATTCAGCATGTATTGGGTCTCATTGATCACGTCGTCTCTAACCTGACTGAAAAAGCTATGCATATGGTGTAGGTGATGTGTTGTATGTGTTACTAATTTCCCAAGGGGGGAGGGGGAAATAAAGTACAAAATGAACGCTTATAAATGTTGTCACAGTCAATGAATATATGCATGTACTTGAACAAATGTATTTTTTAATAATTTGACATTGTTCAGCACAATGATAGTAAGGCAACATTTCTCGTATCTAATGTGACTCCAACATACCTATGTTACAGAAATTGGCAACATTTGCATGGAAATGTAACTGATTAGAAATGGCCATTAAAGGTATAGTTGAGTTCGGTATAGAGAGTCCAGTTTTGGTCAAACTGAATTTTAGTAACCAAACCTGCAACATTACATAACAAACTAGTAGTTATTATCTACCATGCTCGCAAGTTATACCAAATAACAAACGACCAAGTAAAACGCCTGTTATCATTCAAAAGGAGCCGTTAGAAAATTGACAAGAGGGCGCTCTCTAAAAATGCATTAGTTTCAAACATTTTAATTTGTTTAAATGTGATGTTTTGTTAACAAATTATTAAAGAGAAAGATCATCAACAACTATTCAAAAACTTCTTTGGTAAATTTATGAAAAATTGTAAGCATTTTTGTTCAACGGATGGTTCAAAATAAATACACCTTTGTGTGTACTCGCAAATGGTTTGCTGCTTTTGGAACCTAATGCCCTGTTGGTTTTATAAGTATTGGTGATTAATTGGATTGTTTTTTAATTACGCAACCATTTGAAAATTGTTAAATATCCATTCAATATCAAACAAAGGTACCAAAACATATCAGTATGTGTTTCTCTTTGCCTGGTGATTCCTTAAATGTTTTGGAGATTATCAGCTAATGTGTTAAATCTCCCTGCAAAACAGTTTTAAAACAAATGTTGTATTATAATTTTCTTTTCTATTTCAATTATTCCTACAAAAGGAACTATGAAATGTGAGTCATTAAGTGTTTCCTGATCTAGTGTTTCATCCTGAGTGCAGCCACTTTGCCTGTTCCTGTTTATATTCCTTGTTCCTCATGTAGCATAATATGAACTATAAAAATAGACAACGTTAATAATATTTTTGAAAAATATTTACCTAAAATTCTTATTGTTTTTCTCCTTTGCTTCCCCTAAGAGAGGCCAGTAACTTTTCCATCTCAATTTCTGAAATGCAGGGGCGGCCATTGTGTCATTTAACCCTATCATGCCTAGGGGGAGGGGGGGGGGGGGGATGGGGGCACCTTCTATACTTCTGATCACCATTTCCACAGTTTGACTTTCACCAAATTTGCTAACTCGTCCTAAATCTGACTTCTTTGGTATCAGATGTTCATGTACTGAAATAAATTGTCTTAAGAATTATTTTGTTCTTCTTTATTTTAGGGACAAAATGCACAAAACATGAAATTAATAGGAATTCGATCAATAATAGTTTTGTTGTATTTGTATATGTTGGTGCTTAACATCTAATAATGGGGTTTCTTATGATGTCTACAAATATTACAAAATGAAAAAGCTGATGAAATTGCTAACTCGTATGAAGGTCACCTCCGAAGTGAGGACCTAATGGGCTCCTCAAAACCCACATAAATGTCATGATCTTTGTTCCCCAAGATGTAATCTTACATAATTATACTGGTAAGTTAAAATTATTGGCGAAATCAGCTCAGTAATGTAGAAACTCAGAGCATATTCTATGTTATTCAACATATGGACAGTGACTGTTACCCAAATGTGGCCTTGGGAGCCTATCCTCCCCCTCCCCTCCCCTTTCCGGGAATTTTCTGATTGCTCGGGAGCGCGTAAAAATGACGCCCCGTCGCTTGGTGACTTTCGCGTCTGGCGCATTTTCTAAACAAAATGAAAATCAGCCATACTGTTATAAGGTTACCGGTTACGTGACATTTTGCCTTTTCACGTCAGCCTGAAAATCGCTCATTTGTGTGATTTGTGTATAAGTAATGCCTGATATGGTTAATGGCCAAAATATTATAATTATATGAAGTGAAAACCAAAGTTCAAATTATAAAACATGATTTCAATCAATCGATCAACCAACCGAGCAATCTAATATAGCAACTAATCAACTATTCAATCGATCAAACAATCATTCAAGTCAACCAATCAACAAATCAATCGATCCATTAATCAATTAATCAATCAGTCATCAATTAACCAGTCACTTGATCAATAAATCAATCAATACATTAATCAATCAATCAATCAATCAATCAGTCAATCAATCAATCAATCAATCAATCAATCAATCAATCAATCAATCAATCAATCAATCAATCAATCAATCAATCAATCAATCAATCAATCAATCAGTCATTCATTCATTCAATCAATCAATATATTTATCAATCAATCAATCAATCATTTCATTAATAAATCTAAATCAATCAATCATTAGATAAGTCATTATTTATAAATAATTGCAATTCGATACTTCATTATTTATAAATAATTCCAAGTCATAGCTATTATTTATAAATAATTACAATTCGAAATTTCATTATTTATAAAGAATTCATTCTCATTTTTATAATTTATAAATAATGATTCTGGTTTAGTGCGAACCCATTATATATTAAATAATGAAAACACGTCACAATTATATGTATATAAAGAAAACACGTGAAGACCCAATTCACTTATTTATAAATAATTGAAATGCGTGTTCTCGAGTTTTCTTTATATACATATGCTGGTGACGCGTTTTCATTTAGGCATATTCCAGCTTTTGTTCCGGTTTAAATGTTAAGAATTGAGAAACTTATGAACTTAACATTCTCAGTACCACCATGAGAGTTCAATAAGCATTATAGATACCTCTAAATTGATATTTCGAAGCGTGTTTTCATGAATTGAAGCGAGCGCCCGTCGCCCGGTCGCAGAAAGAGTTACACTGTCCCACGTACTCACAATTGTGTCTGGTGTCGGTGAGGCGAAGCCATAGAGCTCTGTATACAGCTCTATGTGTGAAGCACACAAAGATCTGCGTGACAATTCGTAGTCACAACTCAATCTACTTTCAATCTGTAATTGCATGCAATATCGAGATGAATAAATAAATCAAACTAACGAATTAGGGAAAGATTAAGGATTATCTGGTGTGATCAAGACAGATTAATCTGATAAAATTCCGATCTGTGCCACATTTTATAGTTCTAGCTTCTCTTGCATCCCTTCTCAACATTTGTTTGTGTTCGTTGCTTGATGTTTTAGTGGCTTTTAATTATAATATTTCATAACTTAGTTTACAAGTGAAGGTATATTACTCTTATTAATAATTCTATGCTTGCTAAACGCAAGTTTGCGAATGTCTGTTGCTGCGCAACCCAGCCGTTGTCTTTATCATCACCTCTACCGCCATGTTGATGATGACGATTTTCATCGTCGTCGTCATCATCGTCATCATCGTCGTAATCAGCATAACAGTGGCGTACCCAGGATTTTTCAAGCAGACGGGGGGGGGGGGGGGATTTTGTCGTCCAGAAGTACCTCAGACTATTCTTTTAAAAATCTTCCCCCCCCCCTCCCCCTCCAAAAAAAAAAATGGGCGGATATACCCCCTGGAAACAAATTCTTACCGACACCCACTGCCTAGAAATATCTTCACTGTCACCGCTCCTTCCAAAATTCTTCACCGACCTCCCCCCTTCACCGACACCCGCTAAAAAAATTCTCGCTGACACTCCCCCTTGACGATTAACATCATCGTCGTCGTCGTGGTCATCGTGGTCACCCCACCCCCCCCCCTTTTTTGGCGGATACCCCTTCGAAAAATTCTTACCGACACCCACCCCCTCGAAAAATCTTCACTGTCACCGCTCCCTCCTTCAGCGACCGGGCCCCTTCACCGACACCCCCCTAAAAAAAATCCTCACTGACACCCCCCTCCCCATCCTCGAAAAATCTTCACTGACCTCACCCCTAGCTTATATCGACACCCCCCTCAAAAAATCCTCACTGACACCCCACCCTCCCTCCCCCCCCCCCCCCCGACGATTAACATCATTGTGGTGGTCGTGGTCGTGCATGTCATCGTCATCATCAGCATATCAGTGGATTTTTCAAGGGGCCGGGGGTATTTCGTCATCCAGAAGTCTCTCGGACTCTGCTTTGAAAAATCTCGCCCCCCCCCCCTCTTCCAGAAAAATTATCGGATACCCCCTCAAAAATTCTTACCGACACCCACCCCCTCGAAAATTCTTCACTATCACCCCTCCCACCTACCCACTTCACCAACACCCCGTAAAAAAAAATCCTCACTGACACCCCCCTCCCCGTCATCAAAAATCTTCACCGACTTCCCCCCCCCTTTATACCGACACCCCCCTAAAACCAAATCCTCACTGACACCCAACACCACCCCCCCCCCCCCCGCGTCCGCTTGTGAAATCCTGAGTATGCCACTAGTATGACAACGACGACGATGACGCTAATTGTCAGGGGGGAGGATTTTTTAAAGAGGGTGTTGGTGTAGGGTGATTGTCAGCGAGGATGTTTTTAGGGGGTGTCGGTAAATGGGGGAGGTCAGTGAATAATTTTAGAGGGAGGGGTGACAGTGAAGATTTTTTGAGGTGGGTGTCGGTAAGAATTTTGCGAGGGGGGTATCCGCCAAATTTTTTTTTGAAGAGGGGAGGGGGAGAGAAGATTTTTCCGAGGTACTTCTGGACGACGAAATACCCCACCCCACCCCGTCCGCTTGGTACGCCACTGGTATGCGTGTTGATGATGTCGATGACCATGACGATGACGACGAGGTTAATTTTCGGGCGGGGGGGGGGGGGGGGGGTGTCAGTGAGGATTTTTGTTAGGGGGGGCGTCGGTGAAGGGGGATGGTCCATGAAGATTTTCCAAGGAAGGAGTGTCGGTAAGAATTTTTTGAGGGGTATCCGATAATCATTTGGAAGGGGAGGGGGCCGAAGAGTTTAAATGCAGAGTCCGAGAGACTTGTGGACGATGAAATACCCCCGTCCCCTCGAAAAATCCTCGGGATGCCACTGGTATGCTGATGATGACGATGACCACGACCACGACCACGACAATGATGTTAATCGTCGGGGGGGGGGGGGGTTGGGTGGGGTGTCAGTGAGGATTTTTTTGAGGGGGGTGTCGGTATAAGGGGGGGGAGTTCGGTGAAGATTTTTCGAGGATGGGGAGGGGGGTGTCTGAGGATTTTTTGTAGGGGGGTGTCGGTGAAGGGGTAGGTCGCTGAAGGAGGGAGGGGTGACATTGAAGATTTTTCGAGGGAGTGGGTGTCGGTAAGATTTTTTCGAAGGGGTATACGCCAATTTTTGTTTAAGGGGGGGGTGACCACGATGACGACGACGACGACGACGATGATGATGCTAATCATCAAGGGGGAGTGTCCGCGAGGATTTTGTTTATAGGGGGTATCGGTGAAGGGAGGAGGTCGGTGAAGAATTTCCGAGGGAGAGGTTACAGTGGGCAGTGGGGGGGGGGGGGGGGGGGGGGAGATGTCAAGAAGGATTTGGGGGTGTCGGTGAAGGGGGAGTGTCGGTGAACGGGAGAGGTCGGTGAAGAATTTTGGAAGGAGCGGTGACAGTGAAGATATTTCTAGGCGGTGGGTGTCGGTAAGAATTTTACGAAGGGGTATCTGCCAATTTTTTTTAAGGGGAGGGGGTGGGGTGACCACGATGAACACGACGATGACGACGATGATGTTAATCGTCAAGGGGGAGTGTCAGCGAGAATTTTTTTAGGGGGTGTCGGTGAAGGGGGGAGGTCGGTGAAGAATTTCGGAAGGAGCGGTGACAGTGAAGATATTTCTAGGCGGTGGGTGTCGGTAAGAATTTGTTTCCAGGGGGTATTCCGCCCATTTTTTTTTTTTTTGGAGGGGGGTGGGAGATTTTTAAAAGAATAGTCTGAGATACTTCTGGACGACAAAATTCCCCCCCCCCCCCCCACGTCCGCTTGAAAAATCCTGGGTACGCCACTCGTATGCTAATTACGACGATGATGACAATGACGACGACGACGATGAAAATCGTCATCATCAACATGGCGGTAGAGGTGATGATAAAGACAACGGCTGGGTTGCGCAGCAACAGACTTTCGAAAACTTGCGTTTAGCAAGCATGGAATTATGAATAAGAGTAAGTAACCTTCACTTGTAAACTAAATTATTAAATATCATAATTCAAAGCCACTAAAACATCAAGCAACGAACACAAACAAATGTTGAGAAGGGATGCAAGAGAAGCTAGAACTATAAAATGTGGCACAGATCGGAATTTTATCAGATTAATCTGTCTTGATCACACCAGATAATCCTCAATCTTTCCATAATTCGTTACTTTGATTTATTTATTCATCTCGATATTGCATGCAACAGATTGAAAGTAGATTGAGTTGTGACTACGAATTGTCACGCAGATCTTTGTGTGCTTCACCCATAGAGCTGTATACAGCTCTATGGCTTCGCCTCACCGGCACCAGACACAATTGCGAGTACGTGGGACAGTGTAACTCTTTCTGCGACCGGGCGACGGGCGCTCGCTTCAATCCTGAAAACACGCTTCTAAAGATCAATTTAGAGGTATCTATAATGCTTGTTGAACTCTCATGGTGGTACTGAGAATGTTAAGTTCATAAGTTTCTCAATTCTTAACATTTAAACCAGAAGAAAAGCTGGAATATGCCTAAATGAACACGCGTCACCAGATGTATATAAAGAAAACTCGAGAACACGCATTTCAATTATTTATAAATAATTGAAATGCGTGTTCTCGAGTTTTCTTTATATACATATAATTGTGACGTGTGTTCATTATTTAATATATAATGGTTCGCACTAAACCAGAATCATTATTTATAAATGATGAAAATGAGAATGGAATTCTTTATAAATAATGAAATTTCGAATTGTAATTATTTATAAATAATAGCTATGACTTGGAATTATTTATAAACAATGAAGTATCGAATTGCAATTATTTATAAATAATGATATATGAAATATTATTATTTATAAATAATAGCATTTATATATAAATAATATTAATGTATTTTGTCTTTATATGTAGATAATAAAGATGAGTTTTATAATTTGTTTATAAATAATGTAAATAATATATAAATAATGCAATTGCAGATTGCAATTATTTATAAATAATATAGTATGACTTGTAATTATTTATAAATAATGGAGTAGGAATTTATAATTATATATAAACAATTAAAATTGTATAAAAATTATTTACAAATAAATTGATACATTTACTTACATTATATGTAAATAATAGTTATTATATGTTAAATAATGGTTATATAACATATAATATGTGTAAATAATAAATTGTCAAACGGCGCCTCATACAATCATACATATCATACATAAAGGAAAACATTGGAAAACCGAAAGCTAGCTGCTCCAGGCCTCTGGCTCTGTTGGCAACTCGAATGCAATGAGGTATGTCGAACCGATAGAGTTGTTGAAGGACTGTTGTATTATAATATTAAAGTACAGTATGAAATATCTTGAATTATTAATTTTAATTATATTAATGTTTAGAACTTGAAATGATACGTTACCATGGTTACGACAGTTTAATTCGTGTATTCGGAGGCTGCACCAATAGTTTTGAAAACGGCAATATTCCGGCATATGCTTTTTTTATTTTTTTAATAATAACCCATTAAATAAAAGATAATGTTTGTGAAGGTAAACTATGCCATATTGGTTAATTTCTGATGATGAATGCGTTGCATGTTGATATTTGTATGATCGAATTCATAAACTATTATAAAATCACATTCTTGGTTTCGTCACTACATGGCGACCCAAATAAAAAACAGAACAGCATGTCAACAATTATTGTAAAACAACAACAAAAAGAATGACTGGTTTCACTAGATGGAGAATCTTTCACTGAGAAAAAAACGATGTCAATATCAGCAATTCAATAATAACTAAGTGGTTTTCGTTCAAAATCGCACGTTGTGACCCCATAATTCTATCAGGTTTCAAATTTAAACAAATTTCGATACAACTTTGGTCTGTTATTTTGCTTTTCATAGATTGAAGTAAACAATATATCTTTGTTGAGGTTTATACTTGGCTAAACCACATATCATAACAAATTTGTTGTATTAACATTGTTTACTGACAAGCAACAGATGCACAATTATAACAGGCCAAAGTTGTTTTGAAATCGGTCAAATTTGAACCTGACATGGGATCACAAATGTATTACCTTAAATTAAAGCTTCTTATAAAGGGATCTAGTAACTTTGTTGACAAGTGCAAACAGTGATATGTGGTTTAATAATAAAATGTGTATTTGTGTGATCTGAAATGTCCAGAAAGTAATGTGTGAAAATTTCAAGTTGATTGGATGTTAATTGGCCGAGAAATGAGCGAAATTGAGTGATATTCACTTACTTATTGCACTTACTTTGTACATGTATGAAAAGGTCCCGTAGATAATTTCATATCCGAACACTTCAATCGTAAATATCTTTTGAACGAAATGGAAATTTGAAAAAACAAAACATGTCCCATGCTTTAATTGTTAAATACGAATAAAGCAAGGTATGAGGGAACCGCTATAATTCCAATTGGATTTTGAGGATTTGGACAATCTTACTAAGTCCCTTTAAACAGGGTGGCACATACAATAAAACGGAACTTCGGAGACTGGATTCACTAGGAAAAAATACCGAAGTTTTCGTTCGCATTTTATGACCACACGTCATCAGGTTTAAAATTTGACAAATTTAAACAAAACTTTGACCTGTTATTTTGCATCGTTCGCTTGTCATAGAAATGAACAATACATCTTTTTTAAACCGCAAATCGTAAATGATGCTAATAATACCAATGCGTATTGACAAGCTGCAACATATGCGAATTTAACAGGCCAAAGTTTTCGTTGAAATCGGTCAAATAAGAAACCTGACATGGGGTCACAAAATACTACCTAATTATAGAACGAAAACTACTATCATATTAAGTAAACATAAATTCCTGATCTTAGACTTAGTAACTTCACTTAGTGTCATTGAGTTTCCCATCCAGTGAGACCTAAAAATGGCAAATATACCGTCCTTTCTTCTTTTTATTTGAGCCACCCTGTATAACACCATTTTCGAGCCCTCTGCCAATATGGGCGCCACGAATATGCTTCATTCCAAAAGGCGCTAAATTCACCTTTTCAACTTTGGAGGAAAAAAAACACAGATTCTTTGTACAACTTTGTAGACATCCATATGGGCATATGAAAATGAGACGTTCCATATTTTGATTTGCATTGTGTACTTTGCCCTAATATTTGGATTTCTAGATTGCTATACGTATATATAGCTTATAATTAATGTACTGAAATCACGGATATTGTTAATTAATTATGGAAAGTGGATTTATCGCCTTTTGGAACTAATCTCTTCATATGATCTGTATACTATCCGTCAATCTATGGTCACATTATCATGTCAATTTTGTTTTCCATATTTAGGTTCACAATGACAGGATAACCCATTGTGCCTTATAAAGAGGGGTGGTTTACCTACGCATCCGCCGTACAAACAGACGAAAGCGAAGTTTGCACGATTAGTTTTCTCAGACTTATTTAAACTATGGCCAAATTATCAGTTCAATTTTTGTTTCCAGTATTAGGTTCACAATGAGGAAATAACGAAAGGATAACCCATTTCCATGTGCCTTATAAAGAGGGGTAGCATAAGTGCGCATCCGCCGCACAAACATACAAAGACGAAGTTTGCACGATTAGTTTTCGCAACATTTTCCCACATTCCGTATATAGGATTAAACAGTAACAAAGCCCATCCGATCCCGGGGCAGATGACATACATGTGGTTGAGCTTATGTATCCGTTTATAAATATACCATCCTTTCCCACAACCCTTGTAAGGATGACAGAATAATAATAAGAGAGAGAGAGAGAGAGAGAGATAGTCGAAGAGAATCGGCATTTCGCCCACACGCACTTCAGTTCCTTAAAAGAGCGTACTTATGAAGAGAAAACAGATCAAACAAATAATGAACAAATATAATGATGCTTGTCTTACCTCTCACACCCAACTCCTCACTACTAAAAAAAGAATGACAATTAAACAAACGCATCCGTTCTTAGAAAAAAAACAATACTGACCACCTCCATCTCCATCTTCATGAGTCCTTATAAAGGAGCGCAATGATAATCAAATTAAAAAAAAAAAAATTTTAAATGCACATTCATCGCAGAAAGTCGAATAATGTGTTTAGAACTTCTGATACCAATTTACACCTTCCGAATAAACATAATAAAGAAAGAGAATTAAACACAATTGAATGCATCCGTTCTTAGAAAACCGCACAGTTATAGTGAACCATCTCCCAAGCGCCCGCATCATGGTTCCGTAATATAAAGGAGCGCAATAATTAAACAAAAATGATTTTGAAAACGCACATTCATTGCAGAAAGCACGTTGTGTTTATAACATTTCTTCTTATGTTATACCCATTTATACATTCCAGATAAACATAATAAAGAATGAGAATTAAAGGAACTACAGCGTCAAGATGGCCTAATTTTCACAATTATGCTCTCTATACGTAATTTTTTCTCTAGAAAAAGAATTTTGTAGTCTTAGCATCATGCAAAATAATTATAATTAAACAAATTCATCACTGAAAGACGCGAATATAAAGGTATTATAACACGATCATCTAACAACCACCTCAATTCCTTGTATTATAAACTAAGGAGCACTCAATAATGAAACAAAAATATACACAAACAAAAAAGATACAGACTTAAGTTTTAAACAAGTAAAGTGTACGTAATATTAGATAATGATACTGAAACAAAAAGATAACGCAAATAAATAACGCATACTCATAACACAAAGCGAAATCGAGTACAGTATTTGAATTTGTTCATGCTCCGAAGTCCACATTCCTTATATAAACATAATGAAGATTGATTATAAATCAAATCCATCCGCCTCTTGAAAGACGCAGCACACACTTCAGTTCCGTTTAAAGGGATAGTTGAGTTCTGGTAATGAGAGTACAGTTTTGTTCAAACTGAAGTTTAGTAACCAAAACCTGCACCATTACATTACAAACTAATAGTTATAACTCCACCATGCTCGAAAGGAATACAAAATTACAAACGACTAAGTAAAAAGCCTGTTATCATTCAAAAGAGCCGTTCAAACTCAGGAGGGCGCTCTCTAAAAACTCATTGGTTTCAACCATTTTAAATAGAATATTGTGCATGTGATGATTTGTCAAAACAGTGATTAGATAGAGAGTGAATCAACAACTATTAAAAAACTTATTGTGACAATTTTTGAAAAGAGGAAGCATTTCAAAAAAATGTAACGGTTGGTTCAAAATTATTGAATAATTGTGGGGCCCCACATTTATTACAAATGGTTACGTTTATGGATATTTCAGCCGTTTCTGAACCGATTTTGATCAAATAAAAGTTTATTCTGTTATTAAAATATTATGCTCTTTCAAATTTGACACTCAGTTTTTCATTATCTCACAAACAAATGTGTAGCGCCCTCTATACCAAAACTCAACTATCCCTTTAAGTGTGCGTAAATAATGATACTGAAATTAAAAGATAACAAAACTAATAGTGTAAAGCGATGATACTCACGTGAATAGCGCTATATAAATAACCGTTATTTTTAGTATTATCAATGTAATGTAAAAAAACACACATTCAACACAGAAAGTCGAATCATGTACCGTATTTGAAACTTCGTATATATATATACATGTATATATATACCCATTTCCATATTGATAATAAACATTAGTGCTCAAAAATGGAACAAAAAGATACACAAACACAAAGATACACACTGAAACAGAAATATAACAACAAGAATGCAACATCAATGTCACAGAAAGTCAAATCATGTGTTTGAACTTCGTATATCCATTTACACTTTCCGAATGATAAAGAGTGTAGATAAAACAAAATCTATCCGCAGCTTCTAGGACATTATAGAAATGCGAGAATATATGTATCTCCTATTACACCCACTTCAGTGAAATTAAAAGATTAGATAACACAAAGAAAAAGCGCATATTCAACACAGAAAGTCGAATCATGTGTTTGTAAGTTCTGATACCCTTTGCCATATTCTTAATAAACAAACTAAACGAATCCATTCGCTCCTAGGAGGCCGTAACACAGGGATATCAATACGGTATTTTCGCAAACCTGAAGACGACGAGTAGTGGGGTGGTTAAGGGGTCCATGACTGCATTTTGGGGTACGATTGTTTTACTTGGCATACATACTCCTTGGATCAAAAAAAGAAAATTCGTCAAAAGAGACACTCTGTATCTATGCAAATTAGGCCTAATTTCCATAATTGATATACAGAGTGTCTCTTTGGATACATTTTCTTCTTTTGATCCAAGGAGTTTGTATGCCAAGTAAAACAATTGTACCCCAAACTGCAGTGAACACCCATATTTGTGGCCCCTACTAGAAGAAATGAAGTCATTTAGGCGAGAAATTACGTCACTTACGTTCTCTCTCGTCGTCTGGCCAATCTGAGCACTAGTTCATGCCCGATTTCAGGTTCGTCGGAAAATCCAGTGCACCGTCTTCAGAATTACGTAATCAGAGAAGTATCAACATGTATATGTGTGTGTGTGTGTGTGTTTTATACGTGTGTATGTGTATGTGTGGTGGATTATGTAACTGGTGTATGCGTGTGTGTTTGAATGTGTGCGTGTGTGGCTTTGTGTACGTGTGTGCGCATTTGTGCGTGTGTGTGAGTTTGTGAGTGTATATGTGTTTGTTTGTGTTTGTTGGAATGCGAGTGCATGCGTGCGTGTGTGTATCTGCGTATGTGTACGGGTATGGGTTTTTGTTTGAGTGTGCGCGTGTGTTTGTGTTTGTTTGAGTGCTCGCGTGGATGAGTGTGCGTGCGTGTGTTTGTGTTTATGTGGATGTGCGTTTGTGGGTGTTTGTGTGCATTTGTGAGTGTGCATTCATGTGTTTGTGTGGGTGTGTGTTGTGTATCTGTATGCGTATGTGTGGGAGTTTTATTAATGTTGTGTTTGTGTGTATACGCGTGTGTAAGGGTTTGTGTTTGTGTGAGCGCATGTGTGGGGTGTTTGTGTGCATTGTTGTTTGTTTGAGTGCGAGTGCGTGTGTGCGTGCGGGAGTGGATGTTTGTGCGTGTGAGTATACGTGTGTGTAAGTGTGTGTGTGTTTTGTGTGATTGAATGCGTGTATGTGTGTGTGTGTCTGTGTTGGAGTTTGAATAATTCAGTCGGGTCGTGTGTTTGCGCATGTGTATGTTTGAAAGTGTAAGGTGTGTGTGAGTGTTTGTCATGATTGTGTGTAGAAGGGAACGACGTCATTGTGAACGCGCGTGGTTCAAAGGCAGCGAACAGGTAGTGAACAGCACGGGTTGACTACATCCAATAGACCGCTTCTGTGATGTATGCAAATAATATTCGTATGACGTATAGACTCCCCGTTGGCAAACTTAACAATAGTAACTAGGTTCGGCAAGATAAGTATGCCGGAGCTTACCGGACCTAGTTACTATTGTTAAACAGTGCCAACGTGGAGTATTACGTCATACGCATATTATTTGCTTATACAGGGTGGCCCAGAAATAACGGAACGGGGTACTTTCCATTATAAAGAAATATACAGACTAGGTTCACTGGATAGATAATCTTTTAAAAAGAACTTTGATATCATAAACAGTAATGTTTTTGTTTGGGTGTTCGGAATAACGAATTTCTTTTAAAAAGATTATCTATCCAGTGAACATATTATCACAATGGCAAATACCCCGTTCCGTTATTTCTGGGCCACCCTGAAACGGTCGTTCTAGGACGGGAAACTCGTTCTCGTTCACATAAGCGAAAACTCCCTATTATCTTCCACCCACTTCAACTCCTTACATGGTATAAGCAAGATAAGGGGGCGTAGTATTACTTGTAAAAAAAGAAGATAAACACGAATAAACAAAAAAACGCAAGTTCATCGTCGAATGCCGAACTATACTCGTATTCATCTCCACACTCCACAATAAACAAGATAAATGATAAAGAATGATAATAATTATAAAAAACACAAATAGGGATATATTAGTATTATCTCCCACGCGCCCACAAAGGAACGCAATAATAAAACAAAGAGATAACATAAATTAAAAAAAAACGCTCATTCATGACCATCAAAGACCGAGCATGGTGGCTTAGCGGTCAGAGTGTCCTCCTCATGCACGGAAGGTCCCGGGTTCGAACCTAGGCCGGGTCATACTAAAGACTTAAAAATGGTGCCTTCTGCATTCTAGTCAGGCGCTCGGCATTTATAGCATTGAGAAGGGAAAGTTAATCACACGAGTTACCAGAGGACTGGCCCCCTTCTGTATACAGCTTTCGCTACATTAAGTAGACGTGTGGCCTAGTATGAATCGGAGCGCCGCCTTATGTGCCAACGTTGGCAAGGGAAGGACTTTTAAAGGGATAGTTGAGTTTTGGTAGAGAGGGCGCTAGACTACTTTTTTTTGTGAGGTAATGAAAAACTGAGTGTAAAATTTGAAAGAGCATAATATTTAAATAATAATATCATCTTTGTTTGATCAAAATCGGTTCAGAGACGGCTGAAATATCCATAAATATAACAATTTGTAATAAACCTGGGGCCCCAGGTTTATTAGAGAATTTTGAACCAGCCGTTAAAAATTCAAAAAAATGCTTCCTCTTTTCAAAAAGTTACAAAATAGGTATTTAAATAGTTGTTGGTTATTTCTCTATCTAATCACTATTTCAACAAAGCATCACATGCACAATATTTCATTTAAAATGGTTGAAACCGATGAGTGTTTAGAGAGCGCCCTCTTACGTTTTAACGGCTCTTTTTTAATGATAACATGATCTTTACTACGTCATTTGTAATTTTGTGTTCCTTTCTAGTTATAACTATTAGTTTGTAATGTAATGATGCAGGTTTTGGTTACTAAAATTCAGTTTCACCAAACTGTACTCTCCTTGCCAGAACTCAACTATCCCTTTAACACGACCATCAAAGCAAGTCGAATAATTTGTTTGAAACTCCTCATACCCATTTTCACATTCCTAATAAACATGATAAAGAATAATAATGATTTAACAAATTAATCCGACTCAAATATAAGGATATAACTTTCTCCTACCCACTGACTACAGCTCCTTATAACATGTATACGGAAGCGTAATAAAACGAAAAAAAAAACAAATTCGGATGATGTATTTTGAACTACTTGTCACACGGGATAGACATTTGCATTTTTTTTAAATATAATGATAAAGAATGGTAACAATACAGGTAATTGACTGTATGCCCAGCTGCTTATAGCCTGGTCACATATCACCGGATAGCGTAAACGGATGTCCGACGAATAGAAATTTTGCGAAATCAAATTATACGGTGGTGAAAGTCGTCTCCATTGCTTCATGCAAAACACATTCCACCAGATAGAACAACGTACATCGCCTGACAAGGAACCGACAAGAAACGCATACGAACGGGCATCCGTTTACGCTATCCAGTGATATGTGACCATGGGGTGTTTTACAAAGATCATTAAGTTGAACTGAAGTCTAAGTTGAACTTAACAATTATGGAAAGCCGTTAGTTACTTTGAACAATTGTTCAAAAAGTTTTTTTTTAAAGGCATACAAATGTTGATTCAAATCATTAATATTTTCTATTATCACGGATATTTCATGTTCTTGATGTAGAATTTATGAAAAGTCTAAAACATTTGCATTTTGCTTTTGAATATATTTCATTTCAAGGCTACAAGTGGCTCTCCATAATTTTTAAGTCCAACTTAGAGTTAAGTTCAACTTATATGGCAGTCATTTATCATGAAATCAATCAATTTTGGGATAATTAGTAAATATCTAATTGTCCTGGGAACGCCCCTTTTAAATCGCCAAAATGTGATGTCATCTAAAGTACGGACTAATGATCTAAATTCTGTAGATGACGCGTCATGACGTAAGCCAATGAATTGTCAATCACATGTCAATCACGCTGCCGATTCTGGACCATAAATGTGGGTGGGGCGTAAACTGACTTCTAACTGAGATTTGGCATCAGAAATCACTACTGTGTTTATTATCATGGATTTTTTTTCGGCAGACCTATTTTACAAGTCATCAACTATGGAATAAGTGCCAAAGTACGTTGTATTCTTTAGGTCCTTTAAGCATTGCGTTCAAATATACTTGTATAGCCGGAATCTGCATTTAATTGTTATACATGCTTCTAATATACTATCACTATTTCAGCTATATCAGGAGAAAAGTTTATCCCGAAACACAGATTTGGGGTAGAAACCATATTATAAACGTATCCTTTGTGGAATTGACAGAAATGATTAATTTTGGTAACTTATTATTAGCATTCGTGTTAGGATCACATAAAGAATGATTAATGTCCAACGAATTTAGATGTAGCAAACATACATGTTATGATAACATAAAGAATGTTTTATGTCTACTTGAATTAGATCTAGAAAAATTGTTTCCACCTTTGCCTGCTTACATTATTTGAAAATGTGCCGCTTCGAGTGATGAGTTACAAATCTGGAGCAAGCCATAGGAAACGGGAGAAAGAGTTAAAATATTCCCCCCCCCCCCCCCCAAAAAAAAGGGGGGGGGCAGATCGAGCCCCAAAGCCTTTTTGCAAGGCTATGTTGAAAAATGTATAAGACAACAAAGACATAATTATTTCATATTTAAACGGAGTGTCCGCCTTTTATTGCAAGCCAAAGTTCAAAAAGTTGTTCGATTTGAATTTGTGTGTGTGTGTTACATTTATCCTCACCCGTCTACTGGAAACTGTTCAGACGATTTGTAAAAGGCGTACATTCCCTTTAAAGCACATTATACCAATGAAAAAAGATGAATTGCAATATAAAAATAATTGTGGAAAACATTTAAGCATTTATGAATGTATATTTTATTTTAAAGCTAGTCATGCCTGGGGATGCTACAACGCAGGTCGCCATTTTGAACTAGGCTTAAGCCCGGCGCAGACGGAGCCGATTCGACCCGATCCGACTGGTTTTCAGTTTCGCTCAGTCGGAGCCGATTCAACATGTTGAATTGGCCTCAAATGACCTCCGACTGGCTCTTGCCTGTCAAAACGGGAGTCATGAATTGATAACGCATACCGAGTCAATCAGGCAGAAAACCAGTCGGATCGGGTCGATTCGGCTCTGTCTGCGCCGGGCTTAACTTGCTCGCGCTGTATTTACACTATTAAGTCAGTGTGTATTCCGCACCGTGCACAAGGTGTTCGCAATATAATGGCATCGCGAGTCTGGTTTACGAATCCGAACTATACTTCTAATTCCTTGTCATTGCTGGGGACATCAGGATGGAGCCGATGTGACAGGGATAAATGTCCATCCAGGGATATAATTGGCAGTGACGTCATTCGGACAGTTTTAAATCCTATTTTTCCGTTTTCGACTCTTCACACACAAGGAGACACACATACACACTCAAACACAAACATACATACAGACAAACACAGATACATAAGGACAATCAGACAACAGTAATTCATTCATATTGCACACACTAATATATGACGTCACACTGACGCGGAGGACGTCACTCAAACAACGTACCAGTTTTTGACGTGTGTTAATTCTTTGAACAAATGCAAATTTAACTAATATTCCACGAAACGTTTGCTTTTACCACGAGACACTCAAAACACACATTTATGGAGTGAACCCTGGGACACCTGGGGGTGTTTCACAAAGATCCTAAGTTGAACTTAACTCTATAAGTTGACTTAAAAATTACGGAAAGCCATTAGTACGCCTTGGAATAAAATAGATTCCAAAGCAAAAAAATGCAAGTATTTTTAGGCATTTTTAAAATATAAATGTTACATCAAGAACATAAAATCTCCTTTATAATACAAAATGCTAGTGATTTGAATAACAGTTATGCCTCTAATAAGGACTTTCACAAACAATTTTTCAGAGACACTAATGGCTTTCCATAATGTTTAACTCCAACTAGTGTTAAGTTCAACTTAAGATCCTTTGTGAAACACCCTCCCTGGACAAATTATCCCTGTCACACTTGAGTTCCTATACTAGAGAGATCGGTGGAGGGCATTCGTGTCACCCCATGCGTTCCCCTCTCTCCCCCCCCCCCCCCCCCCCGGCCCTGCTTTCTCCCTTGCCCCACTCCAATGGCCCCATCGATCGCTGGTCACGGCAATAATTGAGACTGTTGTAATTGGTTATTGGACGGGCTAGAAATCGTGATTTTCTCTTTGGAACTGGAATATGATTAGATAATCATTCGTAGACATTATAGAACTATTAGTCTTTTCTATCTGGAGCCCGAGATTCTCGGTATACCCATTCAACATAATACAGTACTCGGTCTCGAATAATGATACACTCATTACGTCAATTGATAATCTAAACAATGATTTTCTGACTATTTAGGGACCTATTCGATATGGTATGACATGAAAGATAGTCTCTAACTACTCGATAATATCTGAAGTTTGTAATGGTAAAGTGTCGTGAATTTTACAGCCGAAACCCTAACTGAATGAAGGAAGTATATTATACACAAACAAGCTATAATAACTTCTTTTTTGTTTCTTTCTTTCTTCTTTTTTCCTTTGGGGGGGGGGGGGGGGGGGGTGGGGGGTGGTGAAATATGATTCCGACAAAAGCCTGTAGATATACTGTAAAAGGCCAAAGTGTGTGTAATTCTAGAAGCGAGGGACGATGGAATCGTATGTGCTCGAATCCAGATTTCTACAGACATACGTATTCGTTATGTTATCATGTACTGTACTTATCAGCTGAAAGCTAATAAATAAAGAATACTACAGCCTTGGCAAACGAGCGGAGGAAGTATTCTACAAACAAAAGCTATATATCATTTTATTTGGGGGAAAAGTGAAATATGATTCGACATAATCCGTAGAAAGACTCTAAAAGGCCAAGGGTGGGTAATTCTAGAGCGAGTCGATCGAATCGTATGTGCTCGATTTAAGATTTCGAAGACATACTTATTCTCTATATTATCATGTACTTTAAGTACTTATCACATGAAAGCTAATAAACTTAACGAAAATATCGATAATATCCTCAAGTGTCAGGAATTCTACATGTACAGGCCATTAGCAACCGGGATGAAGGAAGTATTCTACAAACATAAAGCTATATATTCATTTATTTGGGGGGGAAAAGTGAAATATGATTCGACAATAATCCGTAGAAAGACTCTAAAAGGCCAAGGGTGGGTAATTCTAGGAGCGAGGTCGATCGAATCGTATGTGCTCGATTTAAGATTTCGAAGACATACTTATTCTCTATATTATCATGTACTTTAAGTACTTATCACATGAAAGCTAATAAATTAACGAAAATATCGATAATACTCCTCAAGTGTCAGGAATTTCTACGTACAGCCATTAGCAACCGGATGAAGATAGTATTATACAACCAAAGCTATATATCATTTTATTTGGGGGGAAAAGTGAAATATGATTCGACATAGACTCCGTAGAAAGACTCTAAAAGGCCAAGGGTGGGTAATTCTAGGAGCGAGGTCGATCGAATCGTATGTGCTCGATCAAGATTTCGGAGACATCAAAAATGTGTTATGTGTTTTTCTCCTTTTTTTGGAGGTGGGGGGGGGGGGGGGGGGGCGGGCCGGTGGGGTGATTGACGTAAGCCGCAGATAGAAACATGATGTCAAAGGCGAATAGTTTTGGGATCACTCGGGGCAAACCCTCGGGCCCGATTTCGGATATGACGGTACGGTACGTCTTACCCTGAAACCGGAGCTGATTAGTGTTGATACTGAGCACTGAGTCCTTAAAGCCCCTATATATATAAAGGGGGGAAGGCCCAGCCTCCCCCGGCGATTTAAAAACAACACACATCAACAACATAGATTATATCAATAATTACAACTAAAGTAATAATGATACGAATGATTAATAAATAGAATAATCGCATACACATAACAAGAAAGGTTATACGAAATGTTGGTAACGATCGATGATTGTTTTTGTATTTCACAATGATTATTATGAAACGAATTATGAACGAAACTAACCCTAACCCACAGTTTAATACACACCAACTGGAAAAATAGGTGTAAACTCTCGTTTTGATAAATATTTGAAAAGAACCTATATTATTGTACAAACCATAAATAATAGTGTGCATTAAGATTGTTTGTTGGATTTCCAAAAACACGATTATCCCTTTAAACATCGCATCACCTCTGAACCAGGACCGAGGAAGAAAGTCCGCGAGGGGTACTAACAATATTGTTGCAATAAAAACTTGAAAGTAGACATAAAAAAACAGACCATATATATGTGGGCTATTATACTTCAATTTGTTAGCGCTTGTTCAATGTCACCCTGGACAATTTCCAAAGATTCGTTTGAACAGGTGGGCAGGTTGGGAGAAACACGACTGACATAATAAGTTGTGTCTTGACCCTAAAACTTCGACGAACTATTTGGGGGGCCTTTCTGTACCTGTCACCCACTGGCGTACTGGTGGGGGCTGGAGGGCATCTTGCCCCCACCCCCAATAAAATAAAATTATGGCTTATTTCTAGTTCGACTATACAGTGATTTTAAAAAAGGGTATTTTCTTGAGACATGATAAATCAGATTCTACTTAGTGTCAAGTCAAATTTCCTTCCTAGGTATGCACCAGACTGCATAATTTCAAAGTACAAATTTACAAAATGTCCCTTACCGTGCAAGGGCCGGGCGGACACCCCTCTCTCTTCAAACACTACCACCCCTTTCGGTCGCCTTCGCTCCCTTCAGGAATCGGTCTTGGACTATTACTCTATTATACCGTCTGGTATACCTTGTTCATGTTGTTGTAACAAAAATAATGTGGCATTTGGTGCCGATGTTGCAACTGTATATGTCACTTTGCGAAATACTTTTTAGGTGCATATTGTATAATGTTTTCTGCACGAAACAAATATTACTCTTTGTTTCCAGTCGGTTGAATCATGACGCACTATATACCCATATAATATAGTCCGAATTCCCCTACCTAGGTATGCACCAGATTGCACAGTAAGTCCCAAATGCAAAAGCTCCCTACCTCCCCCCCCCCCCCCCCCCCCCCCCGCTCAGTCGCTTCACTCCTTCTGGATTTGGTCGCTTTGCTCCAATCGCAAAGTCCCAGATTCACCTCTTGCTCAAAGTTGGCAACCCTGCCATTACGCTATACGAACATTGTGGTGATGCGGATTTGTTTGCCCCCCCCCCCCCCAACAGTTTGTGCTCATTACGCCACATTGGTACCATCCATGGATGGGGGGGGGGGGTGTAAAGTCTGCCCCCTTCGGGATTGCCGGATTGAACGCCGGCTAACCGCGAAATTTGGCATATCTGTCAAGCAACGTGTATAGAATATTATGGTCGTGAT
>JBAMJV010008631.1:0-39002 GCA_037951105.1 Echinarachnius parma
ACGAGGACACGACAGTGTGATTTAAAGGTGGGAAGTTCAAGCTCTCTCTATTTCATTGTGATTCCTGAGATAATATAGCTTTAAAAAGAACCAGGATTTGAGAAAAATCAAATAGAAACTTTGGTTGAATGTCCCTCTAATCATGGAATTGCCCATCAGATCATTGATCATGCATGTTTGCACTACGAACTATTCCCCATTCACCCTGTACAACGGTTGGCTGCAGCTCAGCGCGCGATCTCATTGGCTGCCCTGCTCATGACGTAGCTCCTCGTGCACGTGCCCCAAATCAGCTTTGCAGCTCTGTGTAGAATATCGCATCGAGGTAGTATCGATAGCAAGCATGCATGGGGGGAACGTGCACTCAGCTGCTTCGAATGCGGGCGGCCACGATGCCCACCCCTTCTCAAAGTATCGTGATCGATACTACACGCCAGCATCTGAGACGGTACAATTCCATGTATATCACAGCGACAAAGCTCTCATACAACCACAACACAGTATTATACATAGACATTATGAATCTAGAAACATCCACGAACACAATGCAACACCGACAGAAATTTGTAAGAATATCATGAAAATTATACTACTTACCAAAATCACAGTAAGACCAAGGTATCGTATGGGCTTTCCGCTCTTGAACAGCACTTTCAAAAAATCATGAAAAATAGAAGAAACGTGGAAACTAGGCCGAGTTTGGTACCAGATGAAGCACAATTGCGAAAAAAGAATCTTGTAGCACACAGCACGCAGATGTAGGGGTAAGCTAGAGGGCATGCGCATCCATTTCATTCATAAAAATCGGCCCAACGCTGCCGTAGTAGTGACGTCACGTAATTAGGTGAATACGTCACTCGCTCGATTGTTCGTAGTGGTTTGTGCATATAAATTGGTCTATGTGAAGTATGATTTCTTCACTTAAAATCTTCATTTTTGTATTATTTTTAATTGTAAACAGGTCAGCAAGAAAACGGAAAGCAGATGATGTACAAAATGTAAGTTGACAAATAATTGATAACATTGTCATTTTGAAATTTTGAATTAGTTTTTATTATATTTACTTTTGATTTTCTATTGTTTACTTTAGTACTTAGTAGTTCTATCCTTTTATTTTTTCCATACTTGAGTAATTCTAGGAATTGTCATTTGACTTTGAGCTCCTCTTTGACTTTGTGGAATTTTTGTTGTTGATTATTTTGCCAACTTTTGCCAAATAATTAAAAATAAAAGTAATAAATTAATACAAATATTTCTACATGTTCAATAAATTTTCAGTTTTTGTTTCAATTGAAACATAAAACAACTATTCAGTATTTATAAAAATACAAATAAAAACAGGAAGCATAAAAAGAATTGCTAATTTGATGGCAAATGGGATATTAATTTGTACTTTATCATTTTATTATCATTATTTGTGTTATTAATTTGGTTATTATCATTTTTGTCGAGCCACCGTAGGTGAAGGGAGACTAAGGGATCCAAAATGTTCCGTCTGTCTCAGTCGGTCCGTCAGTCCGCTGTCCGTCCGTGACACTTTGTAAAAATTTGAATAACTTTCCAACCCTGCATCTGTTTGTAACCAAACTTGATTGGTAGATGCCCTACATTGGCCTCCATGATATTCTGGGGTCATAGTTCTAATGAGGGTCAATGTGAAGTTTTACCTGCAAGTGTCTATTACTTTATTAGGGTTGATAACTTTCTAACCCTGCATCTGTTTGTAATCAAACTTGATTGGTAGATGCCCTACATTGGCCTACATATATTTTGGGGTCAAAGGTCAAATGAGGGTCAATGTGAAATTTTACCTGCAAGTGTCTATTAGGGTTGATAACTTTCCAACCCTGCATCTGTTTGTAACCAAACTTGATTGGTAGATGCCCTACATTGGCCTCCATGATATTCTGGGGTCAAAGGTCAAATGAGGGTCAATGTGAAATTTTACCTGCAAGAGTCTATTAGGGTTGATAACTTTCCAACCCTGCATCTGTTTGTAACCAAACTTATTGGTAAGTGCCCTATATTGGCCTCCATGATATACTGGGGTCAAAGGTCAAATGAGGGTCAATTGCGCGCGAGACACTTTACGGCTATCGCCTTGTCTTTTTTGCTTCTCCACTCAGCCCATCATGTCGACCATCACCAAGCACAAGAAGCGGCAGAAGCGGCGCTCCAGCTTCATGAGAGGGCGCTCTAGAAAATCTCTTCCGCCCGTCAACATTGAGTGCTCAGGTAAATACATTTTTTTAGATTCATCCTTTTTTCATTAAATTATTTTGTGTTATTATTATCATTAAGTTGAATCGTAAGTCTCATTTTAGATACCAATGACTAGTTTGATTTTATTATTCAATGTAAATGTGTTTATAATTATTTGAATTGTTATGATGTAAAGCACATTGAGACAATGTAATATGCATTATATAAGCACCATGTATTATTATTACTTTTTACACACATGTATGTGTATCAATTTGCAACGTTTACCTGATTATTTGGAAAATAATTTTCATTCATATCTGTTCACTTTAACTTACAAGAAATACTTGGCAAACATTGCTTTGACAAATTTGTATTTTCTATTCTAAGTTTAAGAAATTTCTGGTTGACAAATCAAATCTGTTATTTGTAAATGTTAGGTGCTGCCAACAACAATTTAGGTGCATGTATGTGATAGTATTGTATAACAATTATTTTGTAACTTAAACTTACTGTTTTGTTTTGATGTTATGTATTTGATGCGGAAAAACAAAATAATAATAATGTTATTATCGTTAGACGTTAGATAACTTAGCTTAGTTGAGGGCTTAGTCCAATATGCTATGGAATTACAAGTATAGTAAACGGAGTCACGAGTTAAATACCAAAGTCACATCATCTACTAAATAATGTTCATGTAATTTGCCCCTATCAGAAATTCATCAGAAGATTTCAACGGAAGAACCCGAGGAGAAAAGACTGGAACGACTCAAATTGGCATGCTTTGAGGTAAGCAATTGTTACTTTAGGGCTCAAAATGTGCATTGACTGGCTGGCCTGAGGCCATCAAAATCATGTTAATAATGATAAAAGTTATAATAATAAGAAGAATATTTAATAATTGTAGAAAAATTGCATATTATATAATATAGCGCTTTGTACGGAGTTGCTAAGCGCCACATTAGATGATAAAATATCTACAAGATTACAACTTTAAAATATTAACTCAAGCACAATTTATGATTAATAAGGCCAAAAAACATGCATGTTCTCAAATTTTAACTTCAACAAGATGTTTCATTACTATGTGTCACAAGTACATGTATGTGGTATTCTGCTCTTTGGTAATGCGTAACATTGTTTTCTTTGATATGTTTTATGAAAGAAAAATATATTTCAGAATTCATGTTTTTTTATTAAATTGTTCTATTTTACATTTCCGCAGTATACACTCCAGAAGCTTGCAGCAGAAGTACCCCTCTTTGAATCTGACAGAGATCTGCAGTGCAAAGGTTGGTGGACATTGTATTGGATGCATTTAACTCTTTGATTCACATGTCATGATATTATGGTGCTTACGATCCTGGACTGTAAACACGGTCGACCGTAAAATACGAGTGCGCATCTGTTCTGCGCAGGTATGACGTAATGCCTTATGGTCGACTAATTTTTGGTGAACAGTTTTCCCGCGATGTATGGTCGGGTCACCTGCTGCGACCGTAACAGTTTTACGGTCCACTAACTCACGGTCCAGGATCGTAAGCGCCCTATTAACCTGTTTAGAGCTGGTCCTAAAAATAGTCAGCCTAGGGTCAATGGAAAGTGCATGTTGTATTTAAAGCAACACATGAGCAGGTTGAATAATGTGGATTAAATGTACAGTGGTACAGTGATAACTGCCTTGTTATATCAGGTTATAAAAACATATTCCGTAAGAGCAAAATTACCTTGTTATAAAAGGTTTATATCAAAGCGCTTTAAAATGAGGTTTCACTGTATATTAATTAAATCAATATGCAGGATGATTTTTTTTTTGGTACTGAGCAGCACAAAATTTAGTTTAGGGAAATAAGAGTTGTATATCTCTCTATATAACGATTATATTTCTGTCATATTTTCAAAGTCATGTTTACCGTTTGCCCCGATTTTCTTACATTGACAGTGAGGAAAGCATTTGAGGACACCCTAACAGATGTGGCCAGGTCAGGACTTCTAACGCAGGCCTGCAAGAAAAACAGGTTAGTTTTGGCATGGCAGTGTCTTTCCGGCTGGGAGAAATATGCGGGAAAAGGCCATCTTGTCAGTAAGAGCAGCTGCTTGTTCCCTTTTAATTGAGAGGAAAATATCTTTAAAACTCATTTGCCATGGGGCTGAAAGTGATGTAGCCAGGAAGTCAAGATGTCTAGAAGAGCTGCATTATTTGTTAGCATGTTCTTTGTAAAAAAAATATTTAACAAATAAAAATCAATGTCAGAGTGCTAAATAATGAATGATCTAGGCAAGCTTGAAAAAGTAGTTCCAGAAAATAAAGCTTAATTTCTCCCTGCTCCATGTTTAAATGTATGATGCACTCGTATGTTATATTGTTGCGAGTTGTGAGAGTTAACTTACAGACTGTCCTCATCTTCTCATCCAAATGTACCAGCTTCGAGCCCAACCCTGCCAACCTAGAGATGAATGAAGTACTGATTATGATCCAGTCTCACATCAGACAGCTGAATGGGGAGAGTGATAAATGGGACAGCTTGCTGCAGGATCACACGCAACTGGCTCAGGAGGCAGAGAAGTAAGTAGGTGGTGGTGGTGGTGGTGGTGGTGGTGATGATGATGATGATGATGACGACGACGACAATGACAATGAGAATAATGATGGTGAAGAGTGAGGTTGTAAAGCTTACGATGAAGAAGATGAGGAGGGGAAGAGGAAGATGATAACGATTATGGTGTGGAGGAGAATGTTGAGGTGTATGATGATGAATGAAGTACTGATTTTAATCAAGTCTCACATCTTACAAATGTAAGATAGTTTAATGAAAGTAAAGATCAAGATGGTGAGGATGGAAATAATTATGATAAGTAAGAGGAGAAGATGGTAGAATTGATGAAAATAATGGTGAAAATTATGTTGATCAGTAGAAGAAGTAGTAGCAGGAGGAGGGGGAGATGATACCACTGTGAGGTTGCCTGACTTTATCAGTACTGTTCGGCCGCTCACATTCCTGTGGAAGGCTTGTAGAGCGTTCAAAACTGACTTCATTTCCAGGAGATTTATGTGAAGATTAATTTTTTCTAGCCTCCAGGGACCCTCGGCTTTGTTTTGTTCCATATCTGCCCCCCACCAACCCATTGTCGAAGCATCTGTAAAGATTGTGACGGTTGCGGGCGGGCTGACGAATAGTTTCCCCTGAGCCACCAGGAAAGGGCTAATTTCATGTGCTTTGTGAGCACAATAGTTTTTAAGCATAGACTCCACTTGTGGGTGGTACTGGTCCAGAAGACCAATCTGTATGGTTTTCATTCTCCGTCTGCATTGAGGAACCGAGTCCATCAGGCTTGCCAGGTAACCCAGAATTTGTAACCGGTTTCTCGCTGCACCCTTCTCCACCACCTTCTCTATCCTGTGCGGGAGAGGGAGAGGGCGAGCAATCTGTCGTCTCGTATCCAGTTTCACACCCAGGTTCTCTGGCGTTTGGGTTGGTTTCAATTGAGAATTTTTGTAGTTTATTAGAAAGCCGAGATCGGATACTAGTTTGATGGTTACCTCTAAGTGGAGGCACATAATGCAGGAGACTCTGCTACCAGTAGCCAATCATCGAGATAGACAAAGATTTGTATGGCCCTTACTTGTAGGTAAGCCGAAAGCGGCGACTTCCTGAACCACCCATGTGAAGATCCAAGGCGCGGATTTTAGTCCGAACGGGAGCGCTCAGTACTTGTAGTAATCGTTCCCCATGGCATATCCGAAGAAACGCTGTGCAGCCGGTGCGATGGGGATATGGAAGTATGCATCTGTCTGGTCTATTGATGCTGCCCATTCCTCTTCTTTGAGTAGCTGCAGTACATGGGAATGATTCTCCATCTTGAATGTTGAGTTTAAAATGAACTCGTTTAATTGTTTTAGATTTAGTACCATGCAGAATTTTCCATACTATTGGGGGGTTAGGACTACTGGCAAGAGAACTGAATGTTGTGTGCCTTCTTGACAGCCCATTTTTCTACCAATGCAGTTATATCCTGAAGAAGGGCTGTACGTTTTAGTGGGTCTTTTGGCACTGATGTCTTTCTGTTTAACCATACAAGGTGGGTAATAACCTCTTTGGATTATTGTTGGGTTTGACTTGTTTTGTGTTATTGAAGTCCATTGACGGGAACTTTCTTTAGTCTGCCTCTGCCTCTCTTTCCTACCCTGCCTCGAAGGTTGCGAGGTAGAGGTTTGGCCTCTGGGACTCCTGAACGGCTTGCCCCTCCCCCCTCCCCAACTTCTATCCACTCCACGGCGGTATGGATCCGATGTTAATCTGGGAGCGGTATTGAAGCCTTAGTCTCAAAAGGAGTAGCCCCTGTGGTCATAGCGGTGAAGTAATGATGATTGAGTGTGACAAATGCCAATATCATATATGCATGTATTCTTTAATTTTGTTAGAATTTTAAATTCATGTTGTTTGTTGTTTATTATCTTGATTTCCAATCCAGGTTGGCCAGTTCAGCAGATGAGTCGAAGGAAGCCACTAAAGCACCGGACAGCCTGACCATCAAACAGAGAAGACTTCTCTCAGAGCTTCCTGATCTCCCTGCTATCACTAAATGGGTGCAAACTTCAGCTGAGGAGCTCGTCTTACAAGTGAGTCACAAGAATCATTAGCTTACATATAGGAGGGCAGTCTGTCTCTGATATCCAAGACCAGGGCAAATATTTGTTGTATAACAAGCCTCCACACTAAATTTGTGTTGTACTTGCCCCAATATAAAATTTACTTGCCCTTTTACTTCTAGATGTATATGAAATTACATTGTTCTTTTGTAGTTGAACAATTATTTAGTTGCCCGATCGGGCAAACAAACTAGACAATTCATGAAATTTAATTGCCCAACACCAATTTTGACTTGCCCTGGGCAAGCGGGCAATCGCTTGTGTTGAGGTTCTTGGTGTTATATTGTTGTGTCCTAACTGGAATCACTCATATATAATAGACTCAAAATAAGGAGAGCTATATAGACACGTTGGCCCGTATTCACAAAGGAGGTTTGTACAGTCCATGGTCTAAACCCCGGTTTACATCTATGGAATGCCAATTGTAAACTGATGGAGAGAGAATGTGTACCATCAACATTGTTAACAAGTAAGGAATTTACATTCTCTCTCCATCAGTTTACAATGGCATTCCATAGATGTAAACCGGGGTTTAGACCATGGACTGTACAAACCTCCTTTGTGAATACGGGCCGTTATGTTTAGGGTGGTACTTGCCAGGGGCGAACCACAACACACACTTTACATAGTGTGTGCTTATAGTAATATAGTCCATCATGTTACTACACTTGAGACCATGAAAATTACCTTGTTTTGTCGGGTTGTTATATCAGGGTAAAACAAACAAATGAATATAAATGGCTGGGACCAGTAAAATTACCTCGTTATAAGAGGGTTTTGTTATAATATCAGAGCTCTTTATATTGAGTCACCACTGTAGTAATGTCTCTGGCTCTGCTGTTTGTTTTTGTTTTATCCTCACAGACAGAGAAAGTGCACCTGATGTCTCGGCACATGGCATCATTCCGGGACTCCATGCAGACGTACCTTCAACAGGAGCTCAAACAGTTTGGTGAGTAAATGTTGTGCCATGTAATTGAAAGGGAACCAACACCCAAAAATGATATTCTTATAAATGAAAGGTAACATTTTTAGTAGTCTATTCCACCAACAAGTTCAGAAAAATAGGTTTCCAGACAAATTCTATAATTGGAAAACACATCACCATACTAAAGCATGTGTTCATGGGTCTGCAGACGAAACTATTTATTGTTTAGGACAATGCATTGTCCAAGATTATTATTGTCTCTAAATGTATGCGTGAATAAAATTAGTGCACTCGCAGGCCTTTAGCATTACAGAACCATGAGGCCATATTCGTTCCGTTAGTGGAGATGATTATTTGTATTGTATATGAATTATACAACCCTTTGTAAAGTGTTGGGCATCTATTTGATATTACACAACAGTACCAAAACATATAGTTCTGTCTTATTCTTTGCCAGGGGGTCCCCTTTTATCTATTTTTTCTTGTATTTGCACCCACAGCTATGGAATCCTTTGATGGCTATCAAGACATCGATGACCCGAGGGCATTGGTCTCCAAGGCAGGGACCAACAACAACCCTCCTCCACAGAGCGTCGCCATGGAAACACTTGCAAGATGTTGACGGAGGAACAAACTGAACAAATGTAATATTATTAGAATCAGTCAAAGTTTACAGAACAGTTTGGAAAGCTGTAGTAAGATGTTAATGGTATTCAAGACTTGGATGCTCCTCAAGTATTACTCTCCAAGGCAGGGACCAACAACAGCCTTCCTCCGGATAGCGTCACCATGGAAACGCGATGTTTACCATCCAAGATTGATGGAGGAATAAACTGAACAAAAATGACATCAGAATCAGGTGAACTTTTAAGAACGGTTCGAAAAGCTTAGATAGCAAGATGGTAATGTTTTTTCAAGTGCATCTCCGTGGAAACGCTAACAAGAAGTTGACCATGTGAGATTGACAAGGAATGAACTGTGCAAATGTAATATCAAAATCAGGCAAATTCAAAGAAAAGTTTGGAAAGCTTATGCAAGATTGTGATGACTGGAGGCTTGGATGTCCCTCAACTATTGCTCTCCAAGACGGACTTACTCAGCATCTCCATGGGAACAATAATTGTTGACCATCCCAAACTGGAACAGGAAGGCTTAATAGTGCGAGCCAATGTAATCAGGTCAATGGATACTACTGAAAACCATAGCATCCAAGAATAGGGATATTTGTGAACATAGCTAGCATGATATCGTGTATATGAGTCAAATGAGTCAATTAATCAAAAAACAATTTTAAAAACAACACTAGAGATTAGATAGTGAATGAAGTCTGCTTTCAGAAATCATGTACAAAGCTTTGTCTTAATGTGTACTTCATAGAATCCACACTGCAAATTAAGAATATTGTGCTCTTTTCTGAAATTCAATGGCTTTAGCTAGAGTTGCCAAGTCTTCCTGAAAAGTGAAAAAAGACCAAGATTACTGCATCGGAAAGCCAATCCTCCTGATTATGGACAAATTATTGTTATTAGATTGTATGCATTTTATAGATATCTTCCTGATTTCTGATGAAATTTCCCTAAATCTTTCTGATTGTTGAATTTCAATGGTGGTAGCTCTGCTTTAGCCCCGTCTCCTATGAGGAGACTTCTGTTGTTTCACAGCATGAAACACAATGCAGCTTCTGAGCATAAGCATTGCGAAAACAAGAGCATCGTGTGAGAGGTCTTAGTCCCATGCACTATAACTATTTCAAGGGCCGAGACTGAAGTCTCACATATTTAAACATGTTTAAAATTTTGGATGCGTGCACAACAAATAGTTGCAGCTAGTCTCATGCAACCTCAGTCGAACCTTGTCGCAAGCTTTCAGTCTCATTGTAGGTGACTACCTTAAATCAACCCGAACCCCCATGTATGTTTTGTGATGTTGTTTATTTCAACTCTCTCCCAATGTCAGGGTCATACGTAGTTCATTTTGAGTTGATGACTTCATGCCAAGAGTTGGCAGTGAATGACTAAGACAGGTGACTAAACAAACCCCTGTGGAAATGTTCCAAGATAATGTATCTGACATTGCACTACATGTAACTGAATATGGGGGCTGTTCGCAAGCTACGGAGGGTGAAGTTAGAAGCTCTTTTGATCTGTGGAAATCCTCCAAGATAATGGATCTGACATTGCGGCATTGCGCACATGTAACTGAACCTGGGGGCTGTTCGCAAGCTACGGAGAGTGAAGTTAGTAGCTCTTTTGATCTTATTGCAGCGCATATGCATATTAACCGGTTCCTTCCAAAATTCTGAAATCCCCATAGACTTTGTACATAACCCACCAGGTTCCCGGTAGTAAAGGGGTTAACCCTAACCAGGCCGGGTTATTTTGGCGCAAATTTGGTCTCAAAAGTTGCGCAAGACTTCAACGAAAAAACTCATGAAGTCGCGCGGCAAAACCTGCACGCGTTGCGGAATTATCGCGCGAAAAGTCGAGGGGGGGTTAGGGTTAAGGTCTTTAAAGGGACTTAGTAGCGTTGTCCAAATCCTCAAAATCCAATTGAAATTCTAGCGGTTCCCTCATACCTTGTTGTATTCTTATCAACAACAAAAAGCATGGGACAGGTTTCGGTTTGTCAAATTTCCCTTTCGTTAAAAAGATATTTACGAACGAAGTGTTCAGATGTGAAATTATCCAAGGGATCGTCAGAACCGTGTACAAAGTGAGTGCAATGAGTTAGTGAATGTCACTTTGCATTTTTGCTCATTACTCGGCCATATAAAGTCCATTTAACTTGAAATTTTCACACAACACCCAGTGGACATATCATATAACAACAATATACATTGTATCAACCACATGTCAACAAAGTTACTAGATCCCTTTAATGCTCCTAAATATATATATTTATCATTTCAAACAGGGAAACTGATCAGAAGTATATAATATAAATGAAAAATGAGCAGAGAAAATAGGGTTTCTTCGGGATTCTATCCCAAGACATCCGGATAGCTAGACCGGTGCTCTTACCGACTGAGCTATAGAAACGCCCTAGTGCAGTGTTCGTCCCTGAAATCCCCTAGCTTATCAATGCTCGTGTGGTCAGAAGCTATTATAAACCTGACACAAACCTGGGATGTAGTAACTTTGTTGACAAGTGCAAAAAGTGATGCGTGGTTAATAAAATGTGTATTGGTGTGATATGATATGTCCAGAAAGTAATGTGTGAAAATTTCAAGTTAATTGGATGTTATTTGGCCGAGAAATGAGCGAAAATGCAAAGTGATATTCACTTACTCATTGCACTTACTTTGTACATGGCTGAAAAGGTCCCGAACACTTCAATCGTAAATATCTTTTTAACGAAATGGAAATTTGTAAAACCGAAACCTGTCCCATGCTTTTATTGTTAATACAAAGAAAACAAGGTATGAGGGAACTGCTAGAATTCCAATTGGATTTTTAGGATTTGGACAATGTTACTAAGTCCCTTTAAGAAAAACAAGGGCTCTTGAAAGTTTTCTGTGCCTTTATGAACCAGGCACAACATGGAGAGGAAGGAGAGGAGGTTTTTAGGGAAGGCCAGCCAAGGTTTAGCTGAAAAGCTGCCAACAAATTATTTCAATTTTCAAGACATTGAATTGTGAGCGTCCTCGTGTCATGACTAGTTCCATGTTGACTGACTCGATCTTCGTTTTTACGTCTTCCCTTTTGTTCCTCCTATCGTCCAAGAATTCTATAATGATTCTCTCCTCAATTATAACCCAAATTGAATTCCTATCCATGCAAAAAGTTATGGTTCAAATATTACTTGTTCCTGTTTATCTAAGGGAGTATGTTTGTATCTCGGTTGATCTTGCGCAAGTTGATTGGGAAAAGACCCCAAATTAATTATGGGCAAATTTGTTGTTAAGAAAAACAATATAAAATACCACAAAATGATGAACTTCTATCTATTGTAATGACTTACTTGCAGTATTTGTTTCTAATATACTTGTTTTTTATTTAGTTCTGTTTTGAGTGCTCAAAATAGTTGTATCCAATATATTTAGCATGGTTTAGCCCTCTACAGTGGAACCTTGTTATAAAGAGCTCTGATATAACATGACCCTCTTGTAACAAGGTAATACAGTAGAACCTTGTTATAATGAGCTCTGATATAACATAACCCTCTTATAACAAGGTAATACAGTGGAACCTTGTTATAAAGAGCTCTGATATAACATAACCCTCTTATAACAAGGTAATACAGTGAAACCTTGTTATAATGAGCTCTGATATAACAACCCTTCCATAACAAGGCAGGACAGTATAACATTGTTTTAAAGAGCTCTGATATAACATAAATAAAAGTAATACATTATATGTACAAGCTCTTTATAGTATTTTATTAGCCATGATTGAACAAGATATCTGATATGGTCCCACTCTCTCCATTATAATGAGGTTCCACTGTTTATTCCAACCATCTTTTTTGTTGATTTGGCCAAAAATCTAGGAATTCGTTGTTTTTCTACTTTACACCTCTTTTTGTATATGTGAATATGTACATATTTTTGTAAATATCAATCCTAATGTATTATTCTTTTTTGTAAATAAAGAAGAAATCTTATCTATCAAATTCATTGAATGTTTTGTGTGGATCCTTTCTATAAGTACATGATGTTGGTCTACCATTTGTAACAAAAAATTAATAATACAAAATTTTAAAATATCACAGAAAAAATGCATGGGGGAAACTACCATGCAGAATAATTTTCCTATGTTCTTTATTTCTTTGAGGCTATGAGCAATTGATTGCATATATTATGTGTTTATATTTATGTGTATACCCATTACGTGTATGTGTGTGTGTGTGTGTGTGTGTATGTGTGTGGTTGGGGGGTGAGTGTGTCGGTAGATGGGTGTGTGCGTGAGTGCGTCTGTGGTAGTCTGTGCATGCTAACTTGTTCATAGTGCACCTTTGAATGGTATTAAATTAAAGAAGCTGGTTATTTGATTGACTCGTTTAACCATCATAACAAATGTCATGTAAGCACAAAGACTGCCCCCTTACCCTTATAGTAAAACACTACCACTTATTCAGCTCCGTGTTGACCCTATATATAGTGAAGATAAAGTGGTAGACTACCCCCACGCGGAAAGCCTTATACACCCTGTTTTTGCTTCTGCTTCCTTTACCCCTCCAGTCACCTGGGAAAACCTAATAAATCGCTGAAATAATAACAATGGTTCATGTCAAACATAATTATGTATGGAGAGTGTTATTGAGGCTTTGCCCATCCGCCCCGCCCCGCCCCGCCCCGCCCCACCCCCACCCCCATAGCAACCAAAATCGTTGGGGCAAACTGAATTTCACCCCCTCCCCCACACCCCTTCCCCTTCCCCAACAAAAATGACCCTCGTAAATATAGGCATCTGAGATTCCCGTCACAATATAATACGATAAATATCTATGCTACGATATTGCGGAGACAAAACTCGATCATATTTTTTTTTTTTTTTTTTTGGGGGGGGGGGGGGGGGGGGAGGGTAAAAACATCTTATTTTAGACAAAGTATATATTCATTAGTTATATGCCCGCTCTAAATGTTGTACCCGCAAGTCCAGAGGTGTTACAGCGCCACTAATTAATGGCAAAGGCTGGCACCTTCAAAGTCTATTACTGGGTTCCATCGGCTATGCCTCTGATGAGCTGCCTGGTTTAAGTACCCATATGTTTGGTAAGATCATTATTTTGACGGGTATAGGAAGGACTCGAGCGCCAGGTGAGGTGAGATAAGAATCTCTTGGTTTAATTGCTCAATAATTAAACAGCGGAGGAACGTGACAAAGTTAATGAAGTACGTACCCTATCAGTAAATAGGGCCTATATGTGGCCTATCTCAGTCAAGGGATTATAACTATTCAGTAAAGGCAGTGATGGAGTTACGGGGGAGGGAACCCCCCTAATAATTTCACCCCCAAAACAAATTTAAAAACATAATAATCATTCTTATCTTTAACCAAAAAAGAGAAATTATTAGAATGTGCCTGCAATAATTGCTGTCCCCCAAAAGTCGAACCACTCTACCGCACTGATGTGGAATCCTAATAAGGGGGGGGGGGGGGGGGGGGGGGGCACCTAACATCAGTATAAAAAAATGACGTCCCCCACTGCACCCCTACCCACATGGATACACACATAAGACCATCCGATACGAAAGATAACGAAGAAATAATCATTATAATTCATTGTGAAACACAATTGGTATGCCTCCACGTCGATTTTTGAGGTCATCATTCTATTATATATGTACCCATTTGCACCCCCAGTACCGTTGCCACAATGTCTCCAATAATTTTACCATTACAAATAAGAGAACAATCTTTAAAGAATAAAGAAATACATAAAGTGTGCCCCCAAAAAATAATTCGTCCCCCTTCCAACCAGTACAACTATGCTACACCATCGATCGCCACCCCTCCACGGGCCCTCCACCTTCTAGCTATCTTGGCTGGGGCTGTCTTCACTTCTTTAATCTCAAATGAGATCAATCAGGGGTTCATTAGAGTCCTTGGCCCCGTTGCAGAAAGAGATACAATATTGATTGTGAGTTACAATTAATTGTAGGACTGGTCAGATCGTGTGTTCTAAACGTGCGAATCTGATTGGTTGAAACGCGCAAAGTTTCTGACTTACAATCAATTGTAACTTACAAATCGAGTGTATCTTTTTCTGCAACGGGACCCTTATCTCCCTGATAACATTTTTTGTAGGTGTTGGTGGGAAAGCATTTATATAACTCACCGTTATCTCACTAACAAAATATGGACTGTAATTGCAATGTGAAAGGCGAAAGTAATATTATTGAAACTGTCATGAGGTTCTGACGATTTCTCTTAAATATGATTGATGTAAACAAAATAAGAATATGTTGCTATGTCTTTACTCTTCTCGGTATATTTTGTTTCTCTATCAAATAAAACAAATTAAGTATTTATTAAATATAATTCATAATTGATAAAAATTATGTCCACCGAGTAATGCGTGGAAATTTCATGGTAAATAAATGTCATATATATGTTGATAGTTACCGTTTAATTATCATTATTTGTTTTGTTTAGCTCGATCTGTTATAGTTTATTGTTTTTGTGTAGTTTAGGTTTTGATTAGATAGTTTTCGTGTTATTGTATTTGTTTACATTATTTGTATTACCTTGTATCACGGCCTCTCTGAAAAACAGCCTATTTGGCTGATCGAGGGCTTTTACCGTGTTTAAATAAAATACAAACAAACATAAAAACAATATGACCGAGTTCTGAGCAGAATGCAAAGTGATATTCCGTAACTCATTGCACTGACTTTGTACACAGTTAAGACTATCCAGTGGACAGTTACACATCTGAACACTTCAATCGTAAATATTATTTTAACGAAAGAGAAATTTGAAGAAGAAAAAACCGTTCCATGTTTATATTGGTAATACGAATGCAACAAGGAATGAGAGAAGCGAAGCACTAGATTTCTAATGAAGTGTTGTGGACTTGGACAATTCTACTAGTACTAGATCCCTTTAAGGACGGACTCACGCAGACAATGCGACAGACAAGAAGCATGAAGGGTGGGAGGAAGAAAATAGGAAATTGGTGTAATTAGTATCCCGCCCCGATCTCGATGAAGAAGGCACGAACGGCTTCCTCGTGTGTGCGCATTGTAACACGTGCTGAATTAGGCTGTTTTTATACATGTACATGAATAATAACGATCAACGATCAGTAGATTATGTTGGTGTAGGCTCCCACCCCTCCACTATTAAATTTTAAAAAATAATTTGGGGAAATGGACACGCAATCTGAATGGGCTGAATTGTTCAGTGCATCAAAAGGTACCATGCAGTGGCATATTGCCCCGACCCAGCCCCCCCCCCCCCCCCTCCCTCCGAAAAAAATATGCAAATAATAAAAAGAGAAATGTGCCCATAGGTAGTGCTTATGCTTCCAATAATGTTTAAGTCCGTATATTGATATCATGGTTTTGTTCTTGACCTCATTTCCCCTAATACAAGGAATTAGCCCGTTGTTCATTTTTCATGAAAATTATTATACAAAATAATGACTAAATTTTGAAATGCATTTACTCAATTTCTATTTGTTTTAATCTCTACTTCTAATATACGTTTTGGGAAGTTGTTACCTGTATATATATATTCGTAAAAATTTTGTCAAAACGATTGCGGTGATTTACAGAAAATCGACCTTATAACCTGTTAACAAATTTGTTGCTTTTTGTTTAACACGCATTTGTCATTATCCACAACCCCAGTATTTTGAGGACCGATACTGAACGTGTTAACTATATTGTCTCGCTTTGTGAGAACATTTACCAACGCCTATAATATATAGCAACTCTTGCCAGTGTGATTTATTACACGCCAGATGGTATGGAATTATTTACGCGCCGTGATTGCGTCCGCTGCTAGTTTTGATTTGCTCTCTTCATAATCTTCCGAGGAGAACGATCATCATTCTTTGTTCCAACAACTGCCGCTGATAATAATAAGTACTAACTTAACCCATTTTCTTCTAGATTTCCATATACATATATATAATATACAGTACATCGGGTACCAGGCGGTAATGGGTTATAGGGATTAAGTGATCATGGGCTTCATGGCTTAGTATACGACTCCAAGCGTTATTTACAGTCATGTGACTAAAATGGCTTCCCATCTTGTTTGATTAAGGAGGTCCTTGGTCTGATCAAATACATTGTGAATTTCAACTGAAGTTATACCCTCTCATTATCAGACATAGGGTGCCCATTACTTCCATGTACCATCAATTGTACCAAAAATGTTACTTCCGTTGCTTTGTATTGCATCTTTTTATATAATGATATATGCATCATTTGAGTTATGCATTTTGGTTTCTCATTACATGCTAAGTGTCATTTTTATGATGCCATAATTAAGCATTCAAGTGTCTTACATTCGCATTACAGCATTGTTTTCCGCCGTTATTGTGATTATTCAATTAGTTTCATTATCCTCACCATCATCATCATCATCATTATTTTTCTTTTTAATTTTCTTATAATTATACTGTTGTTGCTTTGTTGTCATGTTAAGTGCTTTTTAATAAATCCCTTTTTATTATTAATATTATTATCAATGTCATCATCATCATCATCATCATCCACGTTTTTTTGTTTACAGGCATCCTTAATTTGATCATTTAACTCTAGTGTTAACCAGTTTGTGACACAGCAGAAAACAAACATCCAATATCGGAATTCTAGATCTTAATCATGTGTCCCTTTAAACTAAATGGGTGCACATACAGTCCTCTCACATATCATGCAATATCTCGCAGCTGAAGTCTAGGGAATTCTGCATGTATGCAATAATTGTTGGTAACATTGTACGTCCACATTAAATTTGCACCTACGGCATTTTATGGGTTAATCTATATCTGGGATCTGAGCCGGGTGCTTCCCCGGCGCCCTTTTATACATACATGTATTATTTTCGACGGTGCAGCTATATTCGATCACTGTGAAACAACCCGCATCCTATGACTAAGCGCGCACTGGAATAGCAGTCAAGAGGTTTCCCCTCTCAGCTCTGATCGGTCAATATAATGACTATTGCACCCTCATGAAAATGTCGTACACAGGAAAATCGCAGAATGCGCGCGCCCATATAGGCGTAGGAGGCGGGGTTGAGGGGGGGGGGGGGGGCGGGCTGCAGCCCCCCTGGAAATTTGAAAACGGCCATATTTGGACAAAAAGCACCTGGAATTCGGGGAAATCATGTCATATTCAGCCAAAACCATTTTATATTCGGGCAAATCCATGTCATATTCGGGCAAAATAGTGTCATATTTGGGAAAAATCATATCATATTCGGGCAAAATCACAAAATCATATCATATTCGGGCTAAATCATGTTATGAAGTTCGGGCAAAACCGTCTCATATTCAGGCAAAATCGTATTATTTTCCGGGCACGTATATAGAGGCAAGGACATTTTGTTTCTTGCTTGTCAGGTGAAAATACGGAAAGGGTAATTATTCGGGCAAAAGACATCAGCCCCCCTGAGAAAAAAAAGGTTCCCCTACGCCCATGCGCGCGCCCTTCCGTAAGCACCAACGCACGCACGTCCATCAGCTGTACGGTACGGATGTGCCACTCAGCTCAGTTGCAATTGCTGAAGCACAAGTGAAACTGTAGCAGACGATATTATGTTCGAGCTTGAACGAGGCCGAGGCGGGAACAGAAAAATTACATGCATGGAAACTCGTGATACTTAATAATTCATCGTCCTTAATGGCACCGCGTAAAGTGGCATGGCTCGTCACGTTGTTTTTTCGTCTCTCTTTCTCTCTCTTCCAAGATCGTGCAATCATCTGATCTCAAGCTGAACTGAGAAAGTAAGAGTAAAATGCGTTCTGAATGTGAGAGAGGCGCTTCTACATTATAGCCTTCGCGATTTTTTGTTTAATTGCGTGGGATACCGTGATGTGCTTGAAACAGTAGTGGTGTATGCCATGGGATAAGTGAATATAACGCAAAAGTGACAGTGTTTTGACACTGCTAAACGATTCTCATTTGTCTGTGAAGATTAATGTTGAACATCACGTTGAAGGAATAGAATGCGGAATTAACTGGATTACCATTTGTGCTGGCACTGGAAAAGACTGTCGCCGAGTGGATCTGTGAATATATAAATTGGAAGATGTGATTTTGACGGCGCCTCTCTAAAGTGACTCTGTAATCATTTGTTTTTCTTGCACAAACACAGTACTGTGGATATTTACAACTGGATGGTTACCAACTCTTTGTTTTTGTTTACAAGCCGACTTGAACACTTTCAATTATACTGTGCTTATAAAGTTATATGATATCAGATCCTGCAGTGAAGTAACGAGGACATAAATCATACGATTTCCGGAATACTCTGAACTGACTAGATCGAACATTTTGTTGAGGCGATCATCAGCAAGTTTCACTTCTTATTGACAATCGAGAGTTAATGTGCAACCCAGCCCAGGGACCTCCTTGGAAGAGAAGGATACAATGCATATCCAATGTATCAAATAACGAACGCGGAAGAAAAATATAATCATAGAAGTTTCTTCTCTTGAAACAAGGAAGTATATTGTATTTGTAGTGCAAAAGACAAATTATTACGCTCTGTTTACATAGTCCAAAAGAAAATGCATTGTTGCGATCTGATTTAAAGGGCAAGAATGGTTGCATATACGAGAAGCCGGTTAACGCAACTTGACAAAGCGCTTTGGAAAGGCCTTGTGACGGATATCATGCACAGGTGTTTTGCAAACTGATTACTTGCCGTTGTGTCATCGTCCTGTTGCTATGCTGACGGGCCGTGTGGTCCCCCGCCAGAGAGCCATCGACGTGTCGCCAGCTCAACCGCTTCCACGTGCGGCGCAGCGCAGTTGTCGCACAATCGCGCTATGACGAGATAATCCGTCTTCCTGTTCGCCTGGCCGCAGACAGGTTTATTCATCGTCGACTGTCTTTTGGCTTCTTCATGCAGCAAGCTAATTGGGATTAATTGTTAATCCCTGACACAGAACTGAACATAGCGACCGGCGTCCGGTGATTTTTTTTCTCTCCCCTGCGTGCTCAGACTGTCACTGTGCAAAGACCTGTCAACTCAGGGACCTTGTAAGAGTCGCCAGTATGGGAGGCCAAAATGGCAAGTTGCGAAAGAACGGGCTCCGTCCAGAGAGTGGGACTACCCTGTCTGGCCTCTGCATGGGGCAGCCATCGCAGGTCTTCTATAGCAAGAGCCTGGAGAACTGCAGCCTCAAACTCTACCGCACGGAACCCACGCCGATAGTAAATGGAGTAAACCAACCTCCCCAGGACGAGGTGGTTGTCCTGTTGGATTGCGGAGGTCGCGTCTATGCCAACGGGAAGCGAGTGTACCCCTTCGATGGGTCCGCGGGAGGGCTGGGCTGTACGTCCACATCGGTCGTAGATATCCAGGCGGAGTTCCCGAGCGTGCGGTGGTCCGGCGAGCTTGCCCGCATTCCCGGGGACACCTACAAGATCCTCGGGGGAGATGACAAGCACGTACAGCCTGGTGACTACGCGGGAGCTCTCAACACCTTGCTTTGCCTGATCGCAGAGACCTTCGAGCAGCTCCTGAAGGACGGGTTGAAGCTGCAGGAGAACATCCGCGTCCTGGAGGAGGAGAATACCGCGCTCTCGCTCAAGGTGCTCGAGCTGAAGCGAGAGCAGCTGCACACCCAGAAACTCGAACTAGAGAAAAAGAAATTGGAACTTAGATTGGAGGAGCTTGAAACGAAAGGTGCCATGCCCATTTCCAATGCTTCCATCCTCGGTACATCCTTACCTGCGACATCGTTTATGCACAGAAGGAAGATAACACCCCTCGTGCGGACAGGGTCTCTAGGACACAACGAGGTTCGCGCCAGAATGCTCGAATTCGAGGCATTAAGTGACCCCGAAAAAAAGTTGAATGGAATCAATGGGGTAAATGTGGTCAATGGGATCAATGGAGTTAATGGTCATCACCATGAGCCAGAGATCGTGCGTATGCGACCTCGTACGGCGGCGATGTCGAGGATCCGACAAATCGAAAACGAGCGTGAGGAGATCAACAAGGAGAGCGCCGTCCTGCAGTTCCAGATCGACAGACTGGCGTCCGAACACAAGTCAACAAAGTCCACCATTCAGTACACAACTCCACCCCGGAGGAGTCCACCGTTGTCGAAGCAGCTGTCCAATGGCAGTACCGGTGGCACACCCAACATGCCCAATGGCATCAACCCGATGGGTAGCAACAGTTCTCTCAAACACCGAGCCGTCACCCAGTGCCAGGAAAACGGTAAGCGAGCGCATAGCAGCATGGAACAGCTGAACATTTCATTCGACGGTGGCAACGGGGACAAGTACGAAAAGTTGGACGGTACTTGGGAACGATACGACACGCTGAAACGCCGTTATGAAGACCTGAAGCAAAGGCGTCTCTTGAGGATGAATCGCTTTACTTCACAGGACGATGTTATCGGAAGCTATTCGCCGAGGTCAACTCGACGCGCTCCTCTGCCCATGGGACATAGCATGGGACCAGGGTCTTCAGCCACTATTAATGGCTACTTGGCTGCTTCCAATGGGATCCCAATCAACAGGCGTGGGAGCTCGGAAAACAGCAGCGAAAATGGATATCACAGTCCTTGAGGAAAACCGAAAGTAATACTATGTGGGTCGAGGAAGAACCCCTCCGTAATTATCGTCCATGATGCCTACGCAGCAGCTCTGAATGTCCTAGCTCCGCTGTCCAGCATCCTTCGGAAGGTCTATGAAGCAGCTACGTCCGGACCTTATCGTAGGCTTGAGGTGTCTGTGATCTCGATACCTTGATGACAACATTGATGACAACTTCCGGTTCGGAATGGCTCGACGAAAATAGCCGCAACCGTACAAAGTTCAGCGCAACAGGTCACTCAAGGTGACCAAAATAAACCCATTCGGGTTGACTAATATCCAACAGCTTCCTTTACAGAGAGAGCCAAAGATTTCCTCCTCAATGGAATAATACGTCTCATATTGGAATACATCTGGAAATTATGGATTATTCTATTCCCAGCGTTTCCTTACATGCGCCAGATGAATCACAGTGTGTACATGTGTCATATGTCATCATTATATGAAAACAGGAGAAAACAAATCATGTCTGTTAATATATACGATCGTTCGTATGAAATCTATATTCTGCAAATTAATGTGAGATTTGTGTCCTCACAGCCGGCTCAGAACAGCAGAAGTTGCCTAAAATAATGTGCCTATAATTAGATGTCGATGATTTGTCATTTTGTGTTCGGTTCTTGTTTTCATGGAGTTGGTTTATATATGCGTGTGTTATGTATGTGTCATATCAACTGAATTAGTGACAAAAAGTATTGAAACGCACACCAAAAGTCCCGCTGCGAAGTTAACTCTACGCGATGGCATGTACTAACGTCTATAGATTTAACAATAGTCTTGGTAACGGGTTAATTTGGCGGAGATTACTTATCCGGGTTTATAATAATCCTCACAATGAAAGGAACCGTTTGTGTCGAACAGAAGGAAATTAAATAATGGGAGCTAATTATCATAAATGATGGTGCATAATGTCTCGGTGCTACATAGCTGTTTGTAGCATATCAGATAATTTCAATTATGAACGAAGTATACGGTTGGGGCAAATGTTGATCAGTCAGCACAACTTGTCTGCTTGCTGTGTCATGGCATGATGTGTAGATTGATAATCAACATCCATTCTCATATCAGTGCTATCGGCATTATTGGAAGAAGAAAATGTTAATTATGTGTTGCGATGACTTCATTATTTCAAAAACGTAGAATAGCTCCGTGACAAAAATTAATCATGAAGAAACACTCACTCACGTTTTCAATAGTTTAATTCTAATAAGTTTCTACTTTTTATTTTGTGTACTTCTAAACTCCAATTATTTGAAACACATATTAGGCTGCTTATGCTATTTTTTTTCAAAGGATATTACAGTGTTTTTTAACATCGGTTTGTATCGGTGTTTATAAATATAACAAATCGTTTAAATCCATAGTTAATACTTCAAAATCTCACGCGGATTGTTCATCGAAATCATGATTTATAAAGCAAATTAAATCCTCAAATCGACCTAATTTAAATGATTTGCTAAACACGCAATATAGTATACATTTTCACCATTCATATCATAATGGAAATATCTTGAGGAGTGTCTAGAGTGGTTATATATTTGTTATCAACAAACATCGTCCATGTAGTTCTTGTAAGGTCGTGTTTACTTAATACTTATATCGCAATGTGCAAAGTGTGATAGGTATCAAATGTTATTCTTGGGAAGACAGTGGGCGGTGATGACTTTGACAAAGGCCTATAGTTCTATACATTATTAGCTTCCTGTTTTGTCTTATCACGCCATACGTACTATTTCCTGGAAATAAAAGTAGTATTGAAAGGTTGTCAAAGGAAATAAAAATGAAAATGCATAATAATTGTTGTTGGACATTTACGGATGTAAGCCTATAACCGGAAAATCAAAGTGTGTTCTTAAATAATTATCATATACATATGAATTACTTTGTTGTTCTTGTTTTACTTGTACGTATTATGTTTTGATAGTTATAAAACTAGCTTATTAGTTTCTCAATACAAGGAAGTAAAACATATTGTTACATGCTTCGCCAATATTTATGTAAATTGATATTTCAACTTGATACTTCTTATCATGGTCATCATCAGGCAGTAATTATATTGAACATCTCTTAAAGGGATAGTACAGTTTTGGTCAAACATAATTTTAGGAACTAAAACTTATCAGTTATTATTCAAAACTGACATTTATAATACAATGATGCTTAAATGGTAGAAAAACATATAAACGGCTAAGTTACATGGCTGCTTTCATTCAAAAATCATCTTTGACACAATAGGGCGCCCTCCCGCACCTCAAGTTTCAACCATTTTTATTCAAAATATACCGATTTTGATCAAACAAAGTTGATTCTGTCATTACAATTTTAAGCTTTTTCCAATTGTATCACTTAGATATGTTTTACCTCACAAACAAAATATTTCTTGAAGCGCCCACTACAGTAGGCCTATATGAAAACTGAACTACCCTTTTAACGATGATCATAAAGACCATGCAAGATCAAGTAAGAACTTTGGTTCTGAAATGAAAAATACCATATATCTCATTATAGGCTATACTGTACGTATTTGGGGCATATAAATTGCTACCCCCTGCGTGTGTTTATTGACTGCGTGTGTTTATGGAGGGATGGAACCAATATCCGGGCCCCTGAGATGCGTGCAGAATGTGCACACACGGTTGGGTTGGTAAAAACATCTCGCAAAAGGTTATTGTCTCTAATGAAAAGCATACCTATTCCTGCAATGAGGGAAAGGGGATACCCCCCTCTCAATGCTGCCCGTATACCCTGGTGAGGTAAATGCAAATACATAACTGCATAACATGTCGTTTTGGGTCCAAGTCCCCCCCCCCCCCCCCCCCCCCCCCCCACACACACACACACAAACACACACATTGAATAGAGGGTTATTTAAAACCAACTTTCTAGTGTCATTCTGGCCAATTGTGGTGAATTATGGTCAATTATGGTAGTGCGACAAATAATAATGATTATCTCGACCAAGGTCGAACTGATTATCATCCCCTATAGGCCAATTGAGATTATATATAGAAACAGTAAGAAAGGACAATTACCTGTCTTAACTAATCTTTCACAAACTTAGTGTAGGTCAATCTAAATCACGAACAACAACTTTCTTTTATTTTTTCCTTTCTCCATTGTTATGTATGTGAGGAAACTCTTCGGCCTACGAATTATGGATTTGTTGTCTATTACACTTTGCAGATCATTACACCTTGATTATACTTAGTCACTAATAGCCACAATACATCTGTAACGAAGTGATTATATATCATCGCATTTCGACTCCCTAATTATATTGATCTTCTTGTAAAACTGCTCAATTTTGGAAAACTGTCGATTTCCGGTGTCAATGCCTCATCTTTTTTTCTTCTTTTCCACAATATCGTTCAATGATGTCATGTAGATATTATATGATACAGTACATTAGTTTGCATTCAATGATAGGCTAATTTTGCTTCATCGGGTTGAATGCATAGAACTATGGTGTATTACTATTATGCAGAACCATTTATATCAACGTGATCATTTACTTTGTAATACATAGATATCGTGTAAAATGAAGTTTTCTGCAACGTTTACTGTTCATTAAATTTATCGATTGTATAATGTGTAAATACCATTTAGAGACACAAATGTAACGTTTTGATATAAATTACTTCGATCTCAAAAGTGGATGTACATAATACGCAACGAAATATTTAATGTGATATTTTAATGCTGACTTGTAAAATTGTATAACACCGTTTGTGCTTTGCAAAATGAGTTGCTTCTAACAAAGGAAATATTAAAGATTATGTAAAAACTATGAAAATTATGAAGAAATGTGTGCGATTGATAATAATAAGTTTCTGTCATCCAAGTAAATTGATTTGTTTTCTGAATGTGAGATCACTAAGTGTCAACACACTGTGATTCACAATGTTGCTCGCACTGCATGGACCGTGTTCATGTGTAGTGTCACGCATATACTGGGAACACACTGTGCCCACAATTTGAGCACGCTGTGGGCACACTATGATGCACTCTTAGTTGATAGATTGATAAATAATGTGTTCACACTGTATACCATTATACAGTAAACTGATGAGTGTTGAAACTTTTGAAAAGTGCGAATTTATCACGGTTCACTGCAGGGTGTTAGTGTGCTCTGGGTCATGATCATGTGATCAAAATGCGGAAATCTGATTGGTTGAAACGCGCAAAATGTTCTGACTTATATTCGATTGTATCTCTTGCTGCAACGGGGCCCTGGTGTGGTTATTTTTGTCAGATAGGGGGTAATGAAACTTAATTCTTGTGACATTGGTTCTATAGGGGAACGTTTTATTTATTTTTATTTTTTTTACAACGTACTATTATTTTCGTCATTCTTGAAACTTCTTTCAACACTAAGCAGAACATTTGTGTGGTTTTATTATATTGTTATGTTCATTTCATTTTGAAGGCAAAATAATGGACGTATGAGCTTATAATGATGATACATTATTGTAACGTGTTGTTTAACAATCATGTGTTTACAAAATTGGGCATATTGATTGATTAATTAATGTACTTTATGAATCTTAGTACATCGCACAGATAATGTTATTCTGAAGGCATCTATATAGACTGGTTCGTGTTCTTATACATGAACATTATTGGAATATACAATTGTTTGTTTCGATCCGTTGATCGTATACACTTTAATGCTATTTCTACAAAATTGAAACTACTTTCAATTGACGATTGTTAAAATAATTGTATGGCAAAAATTATATAGAAAGTATAAGGACTTGCCATACTTACGTTCTGAATTAATGTACCGTATATACATATATAATTATGTTGCACAACAGAAGCCAGATATATATCTTACTAAACCTATACTTTTATATGGACATGAATTTTGAATATTCACAGTGAACAGCATTTTATCTGTTTCTCTTAATTGTTCCAAAATCAATCATTTCCCCCAGAAAACAACAGCTGGGCTAACAATTCATGTTCTGCAATTCAAACTAAATTTTAGTGGGCGCTCACACACATATGTTGATCATGTTCATGAAATAAAGACGTTCTTCCTGTTTAATCGTCATCATCATTACGTAATACTTCCGAGAGACAGCATTTGTGCTACTTTCATTTGTTCTTTCAGAGCCAATCCTGTTGTGATTTGCCCAGATGTGTAAGCGTGTAAAGAAAATAGACCTTGTTATGTTCAGTATAAAATGAATCGCTTCATTTTAAAAGGCGCTAAATCCACTTTTTCAACTGTGGAGAAAACCAGCTTTCTTTGTCCAACTTTGTACACATGCCTATGGGAATATGAAAATGGAACGTTCCATATTTTTTATTTTGGTTGTGTAATCTGTCCTTAAATTATTTTTTCTAGAAAACTACGTAGCTTATTAATGCACTTATATCGTTAACTCAATTTGTATGGAAAGAGGATGTAACGCCTTTTGGAATTAAACTCTTAAAATAATACAAGGCTTTCAGTTCAGGTTCAGTTTATTTCACATCTTTTACCAAAAATACAAAGTTGTAAGTATGCACTGATAAGCAAAAAAGAAAACAAAGCAAAATTTACACAAATGCATACAAACATCATTACAAAACAGAAAAAGGGGGAAACGCAAATACCATTGGCCTGTCGATTGTATCTCTTTCTGCAACGAGGCCCTAATCAAAACAATTATAATAATAAACATTAGGACATACACTACTTCGGACAAGACACATAACACAGTCATAATCCAGAATAAAACAAGCCTATTTTCAGATTGATATTGGATGAACAATAAAATCACAATCGCGTTTCCATTTCCGCGATAGGCAATAATTTATGAAATGATGGCGTGTACAGAATGCTCAATGTTTATCACCTTTATTCTAGGAGATATGACTATAAATTCTGTCCATTTTATGTCCGAGACTGAATTCGTTATTTTGTCTAATACTAACTTAATGCAATATGTCGGTGTACAAATTGTTATAGGTCCACGTATTATTATTATGGAATTTATGCGTTGGCATTATTTTTGTACGAAATGCAATAATTTCAATAATATGTATGTATTATTAATATTTTCATCTCTTTGTATATTAAATCCTGATTTGCAGTTTTTTTTATAGCAGTATTTCAAGGATGATTTGAATAAAAAATAATCATAAAAAAAAAACATCGCTGTGTAAGTCATGTCGTTTCTGATCCAACAAATTGCTAAATAAAGATGTTTGAGTGAATGGAGATCGTTAGTGCAAATGTGTAGCTACCTACGTCATTTTCCACAATCCTTCTTTTGTATACTGTGTCCCATCCTTATCCTTATGAAGAACACGTTTTCGATGACGTCCCTTTTTATGCGTTGATATAATTCACACCATTAATCAAGGGTGAATAAGTATGCAAATTATGTTATCAATGACTATCATAGTTGCATATAAGTCCACATGAACTTAAACATTAAATAAATTGTGTTACTAATAATTAGTGATTGTGTGTAGCTAGTAATTAAAATGCATGTATTTGTACACAACATAAGTATGACTGTACTAAAACCTGTTCCCTTCAAGATTCTTTAAATCTCTGTAGACCTTGTACAAAAACCACCAGGTTCCTGCAGGCAAGAGGTTAAAAGTGCCATGCTATGATAACAAATCACTTGAAAAGTAGGCCTAATTTGAATATAATGAACATGATACTTTGCACAGAAACTAAACTCATTAATTTGTATGAGAATCAACTTTGTGGCGTTAGTTTCGTTGTGCGAGGGGCTGATGGAAGTGACCTATATAGCTATTGGTAAGTGACATGATTATTTCCTGGTTTTGTTTGTATATCTACGCCTGCAATATCATTATTTGTTATCACGCAACATAATTGTAATGCTATAATCATGCCATAATAATTCCTTATATCTAATACAATATTGTACAGTACAAAATCGTCGATAGAACGAGTCAGAGAATTTGAACATAAGATATTGCCAAGATATTATAGTGACACCAAATAGTCAAATATATCTACTGTATGATTATCATAGGCGTACCCAGGGGGAGGGTTTGACCCCCCCCCCCCCCCCCTAACCCCCATTGGGCCCTTCGGGCCAAAAACTGTCCAGCAACAACCTTTTTTGGGATGGACACCCCCCCCGCTAACACGACTCTAAACCAGTGGTCTTGGTCTGGGCCTCGAAAATGTTTGGCTATGCACAACCCAACCCCCCCCCCCCCCCCCCCCCCCCCCGCTTACCCCGCTCACACGACTCTCAACCAGTGGTCTCGGCCTCGGCCTCGGACATTTTTGCAGACGGAATACCCCCCCCCCCCCCCCCCCCCCGCTTGAACAAATTATATGATTATAGTACAGTAAATCATATGTCGAAATGATTTCATGTGAACTCCTTGGCCCGTTGCAGAAAGAGATAAAATCGATTGTAAGTTACAATTAATTGTAAATCAGATCATGTGTTCTGGTTGAAACGCGACAATTTTCTGACTTACAATTAATTGTAACTTAAGTACAATCGATCGTATCTCATTCTGCAACGGGGCCCTTTTCAGATAATCAAATTAATCAATCCCTATTATTCTAATATACATGCATGTATAACTTTATCTAATTTATAATACAGTGGAACCTCGTTATAAAGAGCTCTGATATAACATAACCCTCTTTTAACACGGCAATGTTGCTGGTCTCAGCCCTTTTATATTCATGTGTTTGTTTTACCCTGATATAACGAGGTAATTCTCATGGTCCCAAGGATCTCATTATAAAGGGGTTCCACTGTAGAAAGGTTTTTGATCGCAGAACAGGTTTAACCGCAATACGATCGGAATAAAAGTGCCACTTATCATTGTGTTTCAACAAGATGGGACAAAGTAAAGGGGCTACACATCTTCCTGCTTGTATTCAGGCAAAAGTCAATCCTTACCCAATGCAATCTATCCTGTTTCGGGGTAAAATTCTGCTCTTTTTGGGGGCAATATCATCGTATCTTGGACAAAATCAGATCGTTTTTGTTGAAGACATGCAGGAAGGATGTGAATCGGGTAAACGACCTCAGGTTCCTGGACAGAAACAAAAAGATTGCTCTCTGCTATGCGACTATGTTTATAATGTTCACAGAAAAGTTTGAGGGTGGCGTTATTGGATATAATTTGTGATCGTGTCAAATTAATTAGTCCAGATTTCCTCTCTGGCAGCGTACGGAGGAACCGGTGAAAGTCAAACTGGCATAGTTCACTAGATGACTATGTGTTGGGTGTTCACGAGTCTTGTGTCCACACGTGGCCTTAGATTCAGAGTGTCTGATATTAACTCGGGGACACTCCACGAGTACACCATGCTATCCATTGGGTTAACACTAAGCTTCACGATAATTGTTCACTATCTACCAGTGTTGTAAAATTCACAGATCAGCCCACGTTGGTATACCACTATAGGTACTTGATTAAAGGTTCTTAATAGTCACCATGGTAATATTATCATTTTGGGAGGACAAAGTATATCAAAAATATTTTTTGTTTTTATCGAAGATAAAATATCAATGTTAGATAAAATATCAATGTTGAATGGCCTGGAACACAAGTTTGGGCAGACCATCATGAATATGAATATGTCTATGCGTATGTAATGTATGAAATCGTTACATGTAGGCATATATCACTTCTCCGAAGTATTCTTTTTATTATATTTATAGATGTTTATTTTCCCTCATATGAAGATTATTGAGTTTACAATTTACAATAATTGTTGTTCCGGAAATGTCATTTAAGGTTCACTAGTCCTAAAGTAAAATTTAAAAAATGATACCGTATACGTTTCCAAACCTTCGAAATGTGTTTTATGGGATTACGAACCTGATTTCATTAATTTACAAATTAATGGAAGTAATTTCATATTCGAAATTACGAACCTACGGAATAACGAACTTGATTTCAAATGGGGGTAATCGAATCAGTCAGCTAGACTTATTTCGTAGATTTAGAATCACAAATCGAATTTACATTTATAGATAAATACTGTCTTTATGTTACGGAATAAAGAATCTTTGGGGAAACCAGGCAAGTGTAAACCAAATTTTATAGGGACGTACAGGCATTTGATTTATTTTTGTCAGATGCTGAGGAAGGAATAATCCTTTACGTTTTGTTTTTCTTTTATGGGTAATGTAATTTCCATCCAAAATGCGAAAATTTCGTTTAAACAAAAAATTTGCCCGTAAATAAGATGATGTTGTCCTTGTAAACTATATAATTTTGCCCTCAAAACAGATGATTTCGTCCGAAATTTAGATGATTTTGCTCGTTAAGGAGGTGATTTCTGCCAGAATATTGTTGATTTGACCATTATATTATCGGCTGAATTAGCACATACCCTATACCTATAATCGTGTTAAATATATCCCCCCTCCTCGTATCCTTACGTATGTGTGGACGCAAGGTGTATGAGATGGCAAGGGCAATGGTTTGTTCTAGCAATAATAGATCACTTCCGAACAGGAAGTATACATCCATTAGGGAAAAAAGAACATAGTTTGGCATGTCAAGATGAAATATTTTATAATCATCAAAAATTATGTTGACTTTGTACAAATTGGTCCAAACCAAAAGTAAAGGGAGGTTGCATTATTGTTGAGGATGATGATGATGATGATGATGATGATGATGATGATGATGATGATGAGGATGATGAGGATGAGGAGGATGATGAGGATGATGATGATGATGATGATTATGATGATGATGATGATGATGATGATGATGATGATGATGGTGACGACGACGATGATGATGATGATGATGATGATGATGACGATGACGACGATGACGACGATGACGATGATGACGATGATGACGATGATGATGATGATGATGATGATGATGATGACGATGACGATGATGATGGTGATGGTGATGGTGATTATATCAATCAAGATAATAAGATATGATATTGATGGTATATATCATTATAACACTTGCAAACCTGGTGTTGATCCTTCTATTATATTACTTTGGAAGTTGCGTATGGATAAAGTGTACAAAATAGCCAATTATGATTACACCAATCACTTGATAAAGAGTTGTTTTTACAGGAAAGTTAACTACTTTTGAGAGACATGTATATACTTTCAGTTTCTGTCCGTGCCTGGAAGACATAAATTCAAGAGGTAATATGACAACGAAATAGTAAGAATTAGACGCCAATGTTAGTTGAACATGTTCAATATGAAACCCTGGTAACAAACCACTTATAATAACAATATCAATTACCAATAGTAACAATAGCAACAACAACAAAAAATGAAATAAAGATATGTAATAAAGTCAGCATTAATTAAATATCAATGAGGATCGTAGGATTATTTCAGACTCGCATGATATTCGGTATTCATGATCCGCAGCTTTCATTACCATGTTTACCAGTATAGGCTGATATGGAGCAAATTGTGTTAATCGAAATGCAAATACATGTAATATAAACATTTGTTTAAATATAAATAAGTTGCACACTTAATTTTCCAATGAAATGGAAGTCAAAGGGGGCCTGAACTTTAGATTAAAATCTAATGCCAATTTGATCCCCGTTTTACTTTTAATTATTTTCTTTAGCGGATATGCCATTTTCAGCAATTATTATTTTATTTAAAAAAAAATAATAATAAATGAAACAAATTATTAACTTTTATTTAATATGATGATGTAAGAATTGAGAAAACTGGTTGCAAGAATTATATTCGAATGGAAATCTGATGGCAGCTTTCTATGTGCACCTTTATTATTTTGACCCCTACGCGGTACCTCTAAGGGCATATGTCTGATGCTTAATCCGCTGTATATAAAGTGCAGGTACGACAGGTGGTTGTCTGCTCCATTCTTCTATTTGGCTGGCTGCGGATGTTGGACATTTATAGCGACGCCGCAGTGCCGAGCATGGTGCAACACAGGATACAACATTTACATGTACAGCGGCACCGGTGGGGGGGGGGGGGGGATGGAGGGGCTGGAGCCTGAAGCCCCTTCAGCCCTTCTCCTCAACCCCCCCCCCCCCCCCCCCCTTCACACGTACACACACTTACTTGGCAAAACAAGATACATCCTCCACTGGAGTGGAGGGGCTTCCCAAGGTTTTTAATTCAAGTTAGCGCTTACATTATCTTTACGGATATCGTGGGGGAGGGGGGGGGGGGGGGGGGGGGGGGGGCAGGTGTAATGATAGTTCAGGGGTGTGTAGACTCTATCGATTAATGGCATACATTCAGGGCATGTACATGTACATTTCATGATTGTCAAATTATTGTTTGTTGTTTATGAATTGAAAATAATTATTTGGGTCAAGGTATTAGGGGTCTATTAAGAACCGGGGATGAAGGGGCTGCAACCACTCCCCCCTCCCCCCTCCCCCCTTCTTCTTGTTCAACTTGTGTGTTTCCTTCGGTTTAATGAGGTTGAAGCATAATGCTCATGAACAGGGGCTCCCCAATCATGTTTTGTTTTTGTCGTCCCCCTAACGAGAAGTCTCAAATTGAATAAATTGAGCGTCAATCCATAAAGAGGGGTATGTAATAGGCCTTTAAGCATGCATATCCGGCTATTTATTCCATCCAAGTACGTTTTAGTTTACACTTTATAAAACCCTTGTCACATATCCCCGGATAGCGTTATTGGCCGGACGCCCGATGGACAGCAACATTTCCAATCCATTTGTCTCAATTCGTATGCGTTTCTTGCCCGTTTCTTATTCGGCGAATGCGTTCTTAGTTGGGCGATGTCCGTTGTTTTATCCGGCGGAAAGTTAGTTACAATTTTCCCCTCTGACTGATTTGATGCTGAATTTGTTGGTATCCGTTGGGCATCCTTTTACGCTATACGGTGATATGTGACAGCACCCAGAGCCTGTGAACAAGAGAAAGGGAAGTCCTTGTCCGTCAGACGTAGATTAGAGTTCTAATTTTCATCCCAAAGTTTCAGTATACTTCTTTGGCGCCGCTCGTCTGATCCCAAGCAAAGGGAAGCGGAACAAAAGTGCTGCGATCCGTTTGTTAACCCTTGTCAGTTACCCTCATATACAGCAGAACCTCGCATTAATGAGATCAGGGCCCGTTGCAGAAGGACTTGCAATAGAGTAAAATGATTTTTTTGTAATGGCTCTGTTGGTTTTAAATGCATAAGGTGAGCCAAATTAAATTAGAATTAAGCGATGATGTTTTCACTTAGATGTTAAGGTCAATAATATGCACACTGCACTGTGACTGGGGTTACACAAATCAAGTTGAACTTGAAACTTATATTTATCTTTTACGACAATTTAGATTTTGTCTTTACCACTTCCAGCTATCAGCACCATGTTTATTATCTGTAATGCGTTGATCAGCGAATGAGAGGGAAGTAATGATAGGTAACGTCTCGCAGAATTACCCCAGTATGAGATTTTTACAAACAAACAATTCATATACATTTGAATTCAACACCAATTCATGCCCCTAAATTTAAAAGGGACAACATGTCCTAACTTTACCCCCCCCCCCTCCCCCCTCCCCCCCCCCCTCCCCCCCCCCCCCACCACGATACCCCTCCGTCTTGGGTTATATCTGGCTACACTATACTATAGACTGGAAGAGAAATGACTTTCCGCCAATTTAAGTAGTACCGACTGTTAGACGGGAAAAGGAAAAAGACTTTATCTTGCAATGATCATAATATACTGTATATTTCAGGGGCACATTATAATACCCGGGATTCGTATTGTAGTTTTACCCATCTCAACGTACGGCTTAGCGCTGAGAGATTTAAACTTGCTACATGATAACTCGAGGCTATGGTCAGTAACCTTAATAATAATATCGGATGGATATTTAACCCTCTTATATAGTGTTATATGCATGAACGCATGTTTGATTAATATGTTGATGTAATTATAATATCACCATCCATCCAGGAGAATTAGATTAACACAGCTTTTGAAAAAATCTAGAAATTCAAGGGGGAAAAAACATAGATGGTTGACAGTATAGATGAAGCTGCTTGTCAATATAATAAGAGATCCGCAAATTTATTCAGATATTTGTTTTCCTCCAGTTTCTTGATTTACGAACGTATATAGATATCCACATTTACTCTTTATAAGTAGCGCAATAACTCTGGAATATTCCCTCGCTTTTTTTTATTTACTGGATCAACTACAATTAATAACTCGGATAATTTGGATTTTCCTCTCCCATCTTTCCTGCCTCATAAAAGGATCTTTTATCATTTAAGATCATTATCCTTTTAGCTTTGACACTCACCATCTGTGGCAAAAATTAATGTATCTAAGCCTTGTATATTAACTCTGCACATGCCAACGATGTGTGCTTAAGTGGCGTACTTTTTCAGTATATAGATGCTAAAGGGTTAATGTCATATACGTGCGACGCGTCCCAGGAACGGCCGTGGGGAGCTTAAAACAAATTATATTATTAGGGTTTAGTCATGGATTAAGATATGAGAAGACGAACCAATAATATTCATTTTTTACTTACGATAATATTACGTTAGCATGAGAAAGACTTAAAATTGATAAAAGCGAACGAGCATATTGAAAATTAAAATGATGCTGAATGTGAGTGTGTTTGTCTAGATATATTGTCTTAATGAGCTAATAACGAACAAAAAGTATATGTCATTATTTCAATCGTTTATATCATCATCGTATTATTTTTATGTTAGAATTGGACAGCACACATAAGAGCTTTTTTTCGAAATATTCTTAAATTAGGAGGAGGAGCTTTTGTTAGAAGAGTTATTTTCACTCCGGAATACGCTCTTCCTCTTATTAGCATGCTCCTCGTCTGTCAACCCGTGTTCAAAGTTAATTTTTTTTCAAAGAGAAATAATCTCGCGTCTTACAGCGCGCCAAGATCCCCCTCCTAATTATCTAATCCCTCCCGAAGGGTAAAATTGAATCCCACTTTAATCTCAACCTGCTCTTGCGAGGTGCCGATATACGCGTCTTTTTTTCTTCTTCAAAATTTGCAGGAGAAACATAGGGTTCCTCCCCGGTCCCCGCACCCCTCCTCATAAGCATCCGTCACCCCCAGTTCTTCTTTTAAGCCCTCGCTGACACCCACTTGGCAAATTAGGAGGCGCCTGACAAAACCGGCACCTTGAATATTTATATTTTCCCCATTTATAATTTTGAAAAGTATTTGCATGCGGGGTCATAAACAAGCTGCGAGCGAATTTGATTTTCCTGGAAATTATTCACATCCCAAATGCTTGTCATGCTTGTATAATAATGATAATATAGGAAGTTTCTGCATAACTTTGATAACATTGAGATGGTTAATCTGTGTATGATGGCCTCGAAAAAAAAATCATCATTAAAAAACCGCGTCAAAATATCTGAATACGATTGAATTCTTGATCAAGCCCACGGTAATACCGCGCTGAATTATAAGAATATGGGATAACGAATCTTACGTTATTGAATGTTACTTTTTCAGTACGTATATACATGTATAGGTAAATAAAAGGGTAAGAACGCTCATTAGGGCACTCGATGACAAATCTTGGTCCTATTGATTAACGTGGGGGCACGCGAGTTATTTTAGGGGCACATAGTCTGCCTTTTCTGTTTTGAATTGTGTACTTTGTACATTTCAGACCCCTTGGTGCGCCCCTCATAACTACGCCACTGAGGACCCCATGCTCTCTGAAGAAGAAAACAAAACAATAACATAATGTATATTACTTACATGCACTTATGTGAACCTTTTGATTGGGGAAGGGGAAGGGGGTGACATTGCTTTTGCCCGAAATGTTAATGTTTTGCCAGAAAATCAATTGCCTTGTCCAATACGCCTACGGAAATGTGCAGCGTTATCGTGAGATCCCTTTTCTACGCTCTCTTACCAGAAGAAGTGAGGGGCAAGGATTTGTTATATTAACATGTATACATATAAGTGACATTAAAGGGATCTAGTAACTTTGTTGGCATATGCAGAAAGTGGTGAACGGTTGGTGTAATGTGTAGTTTTGTGATCTGATATGTCCTCTGAGCATTGCGTGAAATGTTCCCGTTAAGTGGATGCTATGGCCAATTAATGAGCAAAAATGCAAAGTGATATTTGCTAATTCTTTTTGTACAAATTTTTGACTATCCAGTGGATATTTAAAAATCAGACCACTTCAATCGTAAATATCTTTCCAACGAAAGGGGGGGGGGGGGAAATGTTACATTCTTCTACAGGTAATACGAATTATACAAGGTAGGAGAGAAACACCAGAGTTCCAAGTAAGTTTTGAAGATTTTGACAATTTTACTAGATCACTTTTAATATCGTGATTTTTTTTTTTCTAGGAGAAGATTAGTAAGGGGCAAGGAATTGCTATAAGTGGCATTAATTGCCCCCTTATCCGTGCTCCTCCCTCTCCCTTGTCATGCACTGTCACAAAGATGCTGTTAATCAACAGCACACTATGTTGTTGTTTTTCTTCTCTTGCATGTCACATCTATCTTCGGGCTATCGGTGAAAGAAAAATGTTGCACATGAAAAAAGTGACGAAGGAAAAGTGACACCCTTTTCCACAAGAAACTTAACGTTTTCTACAACGTATGAACATGATGAAGATGTTCACCTCGCTTAAAACTTCGAAGAGAGAGCAATCTTTGTCGGCAAAGTGACTCAGCTGCTTGCGTTCGATTCAGAACTTCTTACTTTTGAGCCGCATGTTTTGAAAATGAGACAATTAAAGTAAAATTCCACCTTTTTTTTTACAAATCGCCTTTTCAAACAAATAATGAAGATGTCCGCCTTGCTCAAAACTTCATTTTTGAGCCACATTTTTGTTTAATTAGTAAATCAAAGTAAAATGCCACTTTTTTTAAATCGCCTTTTCAACAACGTATGGAGATGTCCAACTTGCTCAAAACTTAAATTTTGAGCCACATTTTATGAAAATGAGACTTTATTTAGTAATAATTAAAACATTTTCCCTCAAAAAAGGGTCACCTTTTCAATAAGGTATGAAGATGTTAACCCAATTTAGAACTAAAAATGAGATATGCGTTGACAAAGTGACCCACCTGCTTGCCTTCGATCCAGAACTACTTACTTTTGAGCTGCATGTTTTTAAAATAAGACAATTAAAGAAAAATGCCACCCTTTTTTTAAACATGGATTTTTCAACGACGTATTAAGATGTCTACCTTGCTCAAAATTTTCATTTTTGAGCCACATTTTTTTCTCCAGAAAATGAGACTTAATTTAATAAATGTGCCACATTTCCCCAAAAAAACTTACCTTATCAATAACGTATGGAGATGTTCACCTCGCTTAGAATTCCAAATAAAAACGAGATCTGTGTTGATAAAGCGACTTAGCTGTTTGCTTTCGGTTCAGAACTATTTAAAGGGGACCAATACCCAAACATAGTTTTCGGGTATGTAAATATAGAACAGTTTTAGTAGTCCATAGTCCACACTATCAAAAAAAGTTAAGAACAAAACTTTCCAGTAAAATGTTTATTACAATTTGAAAACTCCGTATTATAATAAATCATGCGTTCCTGGGTCTGTAGAAGAAGACTGTTATAGAACGTCTATATGAACTTTAAGGGAACTATAGGCTACATCTTGGATACAAATTATTTTTGGAAACAAATAATCCTGTGGCCTTGTTGGTGGAACGGGATTCTTTAAATTAATGATCTTTACATAATTATTAAACATTTATAAAAGGATAATGGCTCCCTTTAATGTTCAGCCGCATGTTTTCGCCAGGCCCCGGCATATTCATCGCCCTCAATTTCCGTAAATAACAAGAAAATCGAGCCGATTTTGCTCTCTCCCCCACGGTCCCACTTGTAACGATTCTTGTCAGCGATTGGGAAGAGTCCCAGGTCTTAATTACCTTGACACATGCATATTATGATTGTCAGCTGTTTACGGTTTTTATTTTTTCGGTGAACTTGCAGAAATATTTTCGCTCTTTGATTTAGCGAGAAGTCTAACCCAGTTACGATGATCGATGGATTCGGTTATAATTTCTCAAACTTTACGATTACTCACCTTTTCAGGGGATAATGAAACATGATCACTTCAGAAGTTCAGGTGTAAGAGGCCAGCGAAAGGGGTTTAAAGGCTACCTATCTATTCATGCTATAAGGGAGCAACCTGTGTAGTGAATTGTACCTGGAGCATAATATCGAAGCATACGAGGATGATAGAATAACAATTATCTTTTTAGGGGAATATTATCTTTTTGGCAGCGCGGCAATATATATTAAACTTGAAAGGGTACCACCACCCAAAAATAATATTCTTATAAATGAAAGGTAACATCTTTAGTATTCCATTCCATCAACAAGTTCACAAAAATATGTTTCCAGAAAAAATATATATAATTGGAAAACGCATCACCATTCTAAAGCATGCGTTCATGGTCTGCATGTACGAGACTACTGTGTCCAGAGCGAACGAATCGCCCGGGATTATATTGTCTCCAAATGTACGCGTGAATAGCATTGGCGCACTCGCAAATGTATGGCCCGTACGGAACCAGGAAATAGTAGTGGTTCCGTAAGTGGTGGAAATTAATTGCTTTGTTTATGAATTACACAACCCTTTGCAAAATGTTGGGTATCTATTTGATATCACGAAACGGTACCAAAACATATAATTATGTGTTGTTCTTTGCCTGGTGGTCCCCTTTAACTTCAAGCGAGTGTATAGCGTTTACGAACTGAAGGCATATGCCTATACTTATGTATAGGTCAGAGTCTTGTTTGTTTGTTTTTTTGTTTCTATGTGTTGTGTGTTTTTTTTTCGTTTTTTTTTCTGTTGTTTATTTTTGTTGTTTCTGTTGTTGTTCGTTTTTTGTCTGTTTGTTTTAGGGTGGGGGTATGTTTGCTTGTTTTTGTGACCAATTCTGTATGATTGCATAAGTAAAGGGGTTGCAAGACTGCATATAACTTGTATAACTATAGAAGATTGAGCGATATAATTTACTACAAAATCACCTCAAGGTATGATTCAC